>CABHPH010135314.1:0-26084 GCA_902168325.1 Peromyscus nudipes
TTTTTTTTCAACTTTTACTCCTTGAAAAGCCTTACCTTATTTGAAAAACAGAAGCTCTTCTAGGAATCTCCTTATTCAAACCTGACTTTGTATTTAGCCTTACTGATGTCTGAAGTTTGGAATCAAGTCTGAGTCCCTTATTTATTTTTTTTTTAATCAAGAAATCATAGAAAGGTAACACTTCTTTAAAAAAGCAAGTAACAGTCTGACCTAAAAAATAGGAAGCCATTTTCAAATTTTTACTCAAGTCAACAATGTGCATGACTTTAATCTATGATCAAGAAAAAGGCAAGGTGGTGGCGGAGGCGGCGGCAGCACACACCTTTAATCCCAGCACTCGGGAGGCAGAGGCAGGTGGATCTCTGTGAGTGCAAGGCCAACCTGGTCTACAGAGTGAGTTCCAGGAAAGGCTCCAAAGCTACACAGAGAAACACTGTCTCAAAAACAAAACAAAACAAAACAAACAAAAAAAACATAAAAAGACATTGCCCTGTTAGAATAATGAAAAGTAATAATGTTTGTATCTTTTATTCATTCCTTTGCTTTTTTCATTAACCATCAACTCCTGTAAGACAAAAGCCATGACTGCCCTGGGATGATACAGCACATGCAGGACTTTGTCTCTGACTTCAGAAATGCACAGGAGCTGAAAGGAATAGCAAGCTCAGTAAAATGATGACATCATATCACAATGGACGCCAGAGAGACAGAGAGCATGGGTGCATTTTATCTGCATAGCTGGACCAAGGAAGAGCCTCTTTTTTCACTTATTCACAATTAGCAGTCCCACCCATCATCATGAATATAGTGAACAGGGGGGCTGTAAATGATAGGCATCTTCCTTAAGCAGATTCCATGCTTGCTTTTCTATGGAAGGAATTACCTTTCCTCTAGGGAAGCACGAGGTGAAAAAAACATGGCCGCTACCATCCATCTCCTTGGGTCCCTGTGGGCTGGACATAAATAGCTTAAGTCTGCCATCCTACCCATCCAGGTGCAGCACAGTCAGGTAACTGTCAGCTCAGTTAGCATCCTGCCAGTGATCCCCACAGGCAGGGGAGAGGAGGAAGACAGATCATGTTTATCAAGTGAAATATCAATATTATTTTTAAAAGTAAGTAAGTTTATCTTAAGAGTTTTTTTCTAGATCATTTCCAGTGTTATTTAACAGATACATTTCCATCTATTTGCCTCAGAAATCCCAGGTTATTTCCTTTAGAAACAGACTTTTAGGTCTCTCAAATTCATATGAAGACACAAATGGACTGCTGTCACATAAATGAGCCTTATCAGTAATAATAATAAATCATTACTAATAATTACTCATCATCTTTGCATATTTTATACTTTGTAATACATTTTTACAATTTGCTCCTGCCTAAGTTTCTAGGGTCATACAAATATCATAATCCATATTTTACTGGTGGTAAAAATGATCCTTTAATCAGAGCCACACAAGAAGCAAATGGTGTTGCTGTTACTTAGTCATTTAGTCTTCTGACTTGAAATTCATACTTAATATATAGATATTGGTGAAAGGGCATCTCTCCATTTTTGCCCTGAGGAAGATATTTGGATATTTCTCTAGTACTTGAAATACAATCACTAATTCTGTCTTATATTTGTCTAGCTGCTGGCTATATTTCCAGAGTCATAAAAGCTTTCTGATTGTGGTGATATATTGCTTGTAATCTAAGAAATAAAAGCTTGCCTGAAGATTAGAGGACAGAGCTAGCCACAGAGTTAGCCATAGAGGTCAGGCAGTGGTGGCACACACCTTTAATCCCAGCACTTGGGATCACACACCTTTAATCCCAGCACTAGGAAAGTTGAGACAGGAAGTGATATGGCTGGGTGGAGAAAGGTATATAAGGCAGGAGGAGACAGGCACTCAACTGAGGACTCAGGGGCATACAATCAGAGGATTTGTGGAGTTGGCGAGGTGAGAAGTGGCTGTGGCTTGTTCCTTTGTCTTTCTGATCTTTCAGTATTTACCCCAATATCTGACTCTGAGTTTTTATTAAGACCATTTAGGATTCATGCAAAACTGATCATCTTCCCCTTTTATCCCAAGCCTACTATTTGCCATTCAAAGAGCATTGTGCCAGGAAGAAGGGAAAAAATAACCCACAGGAAACCAACATTTAAATTCAAGACTGGAGCATGATTTGGATGAATTAAGGATACCAAGTGGTATCTGCTGATACCCCTGCTGTCACTCAAAAACTTTCTCAGGATCTTGCTCCAGCAGCAGAAAACAAGTGTCTGAGGTTAGCCAAAGCAGGACCAAGGATGATATGGAATGTCAGAGCTTTCAGGGCACGGGCGACAGTTTAGCTAGTACTTACGTTGGACTCCCATAAGACACATATGGAGCATTCAGCCTATGAATGAAGCATGTGTGATCTTCAGGGAGAGTCGGCCAAAGCGTTAAAGTGCATGGATTTTAGATAAGTCAGTGTGAACATGTGGCGCTGTGTGAACAAAATGTGATAGTGCCTATCAGAATGAGCCTATATCATATTCCGACTTGACACATTTAGCAAAGCTTTCAGTGCAGGGTTTGCTGCTGATGGAATTGTGCTCACAATTGTTTCATTGTAGCTTGTTCCTGATTTTAAAATCAAGGACCCATCTTCTTTCCACCCAGAAAGACTTAAAGAAATTCCATGCCCCTTAGTGGCTAAGATTCATTTGTTCTCCACTCTAAGCTAAAAACTGCAGCCTATGGAATTCCTAGCCAACATTACAATTTACATAAGCAACATTTTCTTTTTACTTCTAATCAAAAGTCCTGGGCCTGACAGTTAATATTTGAGCTGAAACAGCACATTGTTGAATGACAATCCTTTGCTCAAATGAAATAAAGAGTATATTGTGTATATGTGCCCAATAGC
Organism: Peromyscus nudipes; assembly: GCA_902168325.1. NCBI lineage: Eukaryota > Metazoa > Chordata > Mammalia > Rodentia > Cricetidae > Peromyscus > Peromyscus nudipes. The sequence goes on from CABHPH010135314.1 coordinate 2,898, forward strand.
ACTTTTGTTCACATACTTCGATTTAAAAAAATGTTTATGATTATGTTTTTTATTTATTTGCATGATAGTCTCAACCTGTAATTTATGCCAATATAATTATTCATTATATTTTTTCAGTGATCATTTTAAAGCCAGGGAGCCTTAAAATTAAGTCCACTAGAAATAAAAATAAGGAACAAAGTACTGGGTTAGAAAAATGTGATCCAAGGAAAATAAGTGAACAATTGATTACTACATTGTGTAAAAGAGAGAGACAATGGAGGATAGTGCCTTCACCTGGCTGAGCTCTAGGGCATCTTGTTCCTAAATCCCAGAAGGCTTCCTAAGCATTGACAAGTCCCATAAAGGAGTCTGTTCTTCCTGTAAGAATTGAGGGAGCATCTACGTGTGTACTTGTCTCTCCTCAGTCTGTCCTTTGGAATGCTTCCAGTCTGCACTTGAATAAGTGTTTGATGAGCATCCTAGTCCAGCAGCGGTGGCAGCAGAGGCCATCACAGAAGGCCTCGGATGAGAGGGTTTCTGGAATTCACCTGCACGAACTGGCTGGGGCTAAAGACAGTTGCTCTGTGGCTATGGCAGGGATATAAGGCAGTAGAACAAAATTCCTGGTACATGGGAGCTCCATGACTTATGAATGAGTTAGATTCTCAGAGTTCATTGGCAAGTCTGTCAAATGAATATTCTGCTCCTCACATGAGCTATTTCTCTATATCCTCACTTATGTAGATATATAAAATGTTCTTGGGGTAACATTTGGAGGTCCATTTCACTCATGTAGATAAAAATACTAACATATTTGCAATTAAGATATGTATTTAAAAGATGCAGGAATACCTGTATAACATATACTGTATTAGGTAAAGATGCTATTTAAGATCTTGAAGCTGTTGGGAAATTGGGAAACAATACCAACAGCCATATCAGGCTGGGCTCTGAAATTCACTTTTGCTAGCATATTGGTAATTAATATCAGATCAATATGGGCAGTGAGAGAAGAAAGGCATCAGATAAAGATCACAAGACTGAGTACTGGCAAAGATGAAACTTTCCTAAATTGCTTTTTATAATCCACCTGCATGACAATCCTGGTTCTTACCCATTTTCGGCTTATATACATTGTTTTCACTTTGTTTCTTCTTTGACTGCAGTACTGAAGTCAGGCTCTACAACTCAGCCTAAGACTGTGCATAAGATCTCCAGATCAGAACACCATGAATTAGTAATGAATTCTTCATCTTTTATTCGTTACTTTGAGATCATTATTTGAATGTGAAGAGGAAAATGGCATATATTACCTAGTTATTATACATATATTCTACATTTATAAGTCAAGTTTTTTTAAATTAAAGAGTACATTCATTTTAAGAAAACCAGATTTTATTGTGTCTATTTTACTTTTATTTGTAGAATAAAATGTAACTAAACAAATCTAGTTGAAGTTCTTCTAAAATGAATGCTCTGAGAGTTTATTTTCTCAGGTACAGTTAACTCAAAAGAAAAACTACCCTTTTAGCATTTTGACCCCATATGTAATGAATAAATGATTACACAATAAAAGCTATAATAAGTAAAGAAAGAGTGATGCAGACAAAAAATGGTGAATAAGGAACTCTGAAAATACATGTCTCAATAAAGAAAATAAAACCATGGAGATGTTTTGAGAATGAACTCTCCTCAGAACTCTAGAATCTAAGGAAAGCTTTTCAGATGCCCAGCTAAGGCCATGTCATAGAAGGATATGGTATTATCTGCCCCTAAGGGGGGGTCAAGAGTTAGAGCTAGCCTAGACAACAAAAGCTAATTCCATCTCAACAAACAAACATGAAAACAAGCAAAGCAAAAAGAAACAAAATAAAACTATACATCATCCAAACACACATGCAAATTTGTCAAAACAGAAAAGATTGGAGTATTTATCTTACCATGATCCTACCCTATGCCTGTAGCTCTGTGGTGGCCCTGACAGAGAGGGAGCTGGGCTGTCAATGGGAGAGAGGGTAAAGGTATTATTACTACTAGATCTGCCCTATTGAAACCACCTTTCAGGCAAAAGGAAAGCATATCATATAGTAATTCAGATCAACAACAAGAAAAATTGTGGCAGAAGCTAGCCATTTGGGTAAGAAACTACCCTTGCCGTGACAGCTGACAGTACGCTGTCTAAACTGAACAAGCAGGACACAAAGAAAGGCAACAGCCAAACTTCGTCAAGACAAAGTAGGACAGTCCTTCAAAATTCCCTGTGTCTCAAAAATGTCTGTCAAATTACTAGGTCTATAGGCCAAAGTTGGATGCCCCAATGTTACAAAAGAACCTAGGATGACTGTCTAAATAGCCAGCTGTTTCTGTCATCTCTTAATTTTCAAAGTTACTTGCTCTGCACTTACTGTTTACTCAGGTAATATTATATCCTTTTCAGGTCTCTGATGGAGTTGAAGACTAGATAGATACAGTTACTGTTCTCCCTAATCACAGTAAAAAGTGAATTAGGTACAAAACTCTGGACTCTTCAAGAAAGGATGGCTGATGGAGTGTTTTCTCTATTTTGCCAAATACAAGTAGACTGGATATTATAACTGTAATTTTTACTTGATAAGTCTTTCTGTTGTATATAATTTTACTATATTAAAGTTAAAACTTTCCTTTTAGAGGGATGTATGGATCATCTTGGGAAGGGGAAACAGAGGAGATCCCCATGAGGAAACTGGAGATGGGGAGGTAGTAGAGGGGAGGGGATGGGGGATGAGAACATAAGGGAACAGGATGGTCAAGCCAGGGGAGGAACAGAGTGGGAGAGCAATGAAAAAGATATCTTGATGGGGGAGATGCTATGGGGTTAGAGAGAATCCTGGTGCTAGGAAAATTCCCAGAAATCCCCACCTTAGACTACTAGCAATAGTGGAGAGGGTTCCTGAACTGACCTACCCTGGTAATCACATTGGTGAAAACCCCAACTATCATCATAGAGCCTTCATCCAGTAACTGATGGAAGCAGATGCAAAGATCCACAACCAAGCACCAGGCTGAGCTCCGGGAGTTCAGTTGAAGAGAGGGAGGATGGATTATATGAGCAAGAGGGGTCACCATCATGATGGAGAAACCTACAGAGACAACTGAATCAAGCTCAAAGGAACTCATGAACTTTAGGCCAACAGCTGTGGAACGCGCATGGGACCAGACTAGACCTTCGCATAGGGGAGACAGTTGTGTAGCTGGGTCTGTTTGAAGGGCCCCTGGCAGTGTGATCAGGATCTATCCCTGGTGCATGAGCTGGCTTTCTGGATCCCATTACCTATGGTCAGACACCTTGCTTACCCTTGATGCAGTGAGGAGGGGCTTGGTCTTGCCTCAACTGAATGTACCAGGCTTAGCTGTTCCCCCATGGGAGAGCTTACCCTGTGTCGGGGGGAAGGTGAGGGTGAGGGAGCAGGATGAGGGATGAGTGGAAGATCTATGGTTGGTATATAAAATGAATTTAAAAAATTAAAATAAATAAAAGAACTTCACCATTCCCCCCACCAAAACCTTCCTTTTAAATTAGACAAAAAGGGGGAAATATGGAACATTCTTTTACCCTGTGTGATTATATGTCATTGTGATTGGATTAATAAAGATGCTAACTGGTCAATAGCTGGACAGGTAGAGGTTAGGTGGGACTTACAGACAAAAGCAGAGCATGAAGAAGAAGAGGAGGAGTTTGAGGTCATGAGGAGATGCTGAGAGGAGATAAACTTGTCATACTGAGAAAAGGCATCGAGCCATGTGGCAGAGCATAAATAAGAAATATGGATTAATTTAAAATGTAAGAGTTAGCTAGTAGCAAGCCTGAACAATTGGCCAAGCATTTATAATTAATATTAAGTCACTGTGTGGTTATTTGGGAATTGACCAGTGGTAGATGGAAAACTCGGCCTACAAAAGATAGAAAGAACATTGCTAAAATAAGTATATAGGTAAATATACAGTATATATACATATATATGTATATATATATAGCTTTTAAGCCCTCCTTTTACTATCTCATTTAAAAGACAGTGTTGTAAAACAGTAATTAGAGATCTATGTTGATAGGTGCTTAGTGTATAAAGATGTAATTTGGAAGATAAAAGTAGAAATGGGAGGAAAGAACACAGGAACAAATTAGTTTGTACCGACAGGGGCTAAATTGTTACAAATTAAATTGTCAAGGTAAAGAGCTGAGGGGATAATTCAGATGTTAAAATGTCTTGCAAGCATGAAGACACAGGTTCAAAGCTCAGAACCCATGTAAAAATGCTAGGCATGGTAGGACATATTTGTAAAATCTCACTGCCAAGGAAGTAGATACAGGGAGATCCCTGAGGCTCAGTAGCCGCCAATCTAGATTAGTTGGTTCCAGGCCAATGAGAGATTCTGTCTCAAAGAAGGTGGAAAGCATTCCTAAGGATGACACTGAGGTTGCCCTCTGGTTTCTGCATGCATGCATACACATTTATACCTGCCTACATAATAACATACAGGTATATGAACATAGCATGCACACACACACACACACACACACACACACACACACACACATTAAAAATGTTAAGGTAAATCTGAAAGTAATTACTAAGAAAGTAACCAAATAATTTAGAAAAAAAAAAGAAGTGTGGGTACTAAAACATTTCTGGAAAAATTTATTTAATACAAAAAGAAGTCATTAATGAATTTTAGAATTTTAGAACAAAAAAGACATAACATGTATAAATCTGCTAGCAAAATAGCAATATTAAAGCTTCCTTATATGTAATCATGTTAAATATAAATAGATCAGACTGTCCAAATAAAAGTAAGAGATTTGTAGAATTGTCTTAACAGAAATAATCCAACTATATCTTATTTATAAGAGATATATGTGGTCATTTCAAAAACACAAATAAGTTTAAAGTGAACAAATAAAAAAAGTATTCTTCACAAATAATAATCAAGGAAAAGTTAAGTGGTTACAGTAAAACCAAATAATACAGTCATTATGACAAAAACTAAGGCAGAGAGGTCACTAAGTAATCCCTAAAAGTTCAATCCTCCAAAAAGTAGACAATTTAAAATCTGTATTTACCCATCTTTAAAGTTCCAAACCCATCTTCTTAACCAATGAGTGCTTTTTAAAGCAAGTATTTATTTCCTGCAATAAGTTTATTGGGTTTGTTTGAAGGAAAATGGGTGGGCACTATTCACAGAAGTATATGATTTGTGACTGCTGTATCAACCACAGTTCCCATTTCATAATTGACAACCATTAATAAAATCTGCATCACCAAGTCCCCCAGGCAACTTAAGGGCAACGACAGTACCAAAAGGTCTCCTTCTCCCAATTTGATCACAGTTACTTTGATCCAAGACAGCAGCAAACACATTCAACCTAGAATACGCAGCCACATAGCATCACCACTCACTGCCCGCCACGATGTACTGCCTCTCCATGTGCTATCATAAAAGCAGCAAGATCAACCAACCATGGACAGAAACTATGAACTGAAAAGATCTTCCCTTCTTATAAGTTAGTTTACCTGAGACACGTGGCCATGGTGTCAGTGTGCTAGCAATGTCCACAGTAGACAACTTCATAGACACATGAAACAGAGCACTGCTTTCCAAGGCCTGAGAGGAAAGAGAAAATGGTAGATAATTGCCTAGTACGCTTGGGGTTCTTCCAGGCTGTTTTTTTTTAAAATTCTTAGTAATTACAATAATGTTGGCTACACAGCATTCATTCCAAATATGTAAATAAAAACAATCAAGGTGCACATTTTGAAATGATTAATGAATTCCATGTTAAATAAATCCTCTTTCCAATCCATCCTCCCGTTCTCTTGCTTTCTGTCTCTAATGCTGTTGATCACCTTGGGATCTTCCATCTTTTCAATACAACTGAGCTGTACCCCAGCCCTCAATAAAATATATTTAGATTATTAGAGATAATATAAAGCATTTATTTTTAAGTTCTCATCAAGATTCAAAATTTATTAAGTAGCAATATAATAAAAATGAAATATTTTCTAAGTAAAAGAAATTATGTAATCCTTAATTTTGCGTCTAAAATATCTATCTGTTGTACGAATGAAATAAATTGTAAGGTTCTATGAAAATCTCTCTCACGCTGCTGCTTGAAGAGAAAGAAAAAGTGGGCTCTGCTGTTAGCATAAAAACTGGGGTATTACTTTGAATTAAACAAATGTAAACATTTTTATCTCTAATCATTGGATTCTCAGGAATAATGGACTTTAACTATAGCTTCTAGTTATATTCATTTAAATTCAAATCTGTGGCTAGAATCAAAACTCTTTCAAGTGAATTAGATAGAAACACAAATTTATGTCTCTATCCATAGCACTGGAGGTAGAGCTCCTCAGTGTAATTAAATTCCTCATCATTTGGAACCATTCTAAGAATGCACTAATTGTTCCCACACTGGCATGTTTCAGGCAATAAATCAGAAGCAGGGATGTTTCCTTTAGAATGATTACAACTCACTTGAGCATAAATACGCTTTCTCTCAGGCTTCTGTTGTCATACCATACTCCTTTAAACCTAACTCATCATGGAAGGCATGGTACATCTTTCATGGTGTACTTTTTTCAAGGTGTTTAGGAGATGTAGGATGAAATAATATCAATAGAATAAGTACATCAAGCTGGTAGAGTCTACTAGTAACCATTTTCAATACCATTGGTTCGTTTTTTTATTTGCATGACTAATTTACTTATCATTCATTTTCTTTAGCTGAACACTGCTAAAGTTTAAAATCTCCTGCTTTCAAGAAGAGTCTGAGCCGGGCGGCAGTGGCGCATGCCTTTAATCCCAGAACTCGGGAGGCAGAGCCAAGTGGATCTCTGTAAGTTTCAGGCCAGCCTGGTCTACAGAGCGAGATACAGGACAGGCACCAAAACTACACAAGAGAAACCCTGCATCAAAACTACACAAGAGAAACTCTGTCTTGAAAAAAAAAAAAAGCCAAAACAACAACAACAACAATAAAACCCAAGAAGAATCTGGCCAGCCACACTAGTGGAAACCCATGAACTGTGGGCTAATAGCTGTGGAGCCCCCATAGGACTGGACTAGGTCCTCTGGATATGGTAGACAGTTGTTTATCTTGAACTGTTTGGGGGGCCCCCAGGCAGGGAAATCGAGGGAGGGCTTTTTGGAGCCTAGTGCCTAGGGTGTGACACCTTGCTTAGCCTTGGTGCAGGAGGGGGAGGGGCTTGGACCTACCTCAGCTGAGTGTGCCAGGCTCTGCTGACTCCCCATGGGAGACCTTGACTTGGGAAATGTGGGGATGGGGGGTAGGTGGGGGGAGAAGACTGGGGACTGGGAAGAGGGGTATCTGTGGTTGGTATGTAAATTAATAATTAAATAATTAAATTTAATTAATAATTAAATAAAATAATAATAAAAAAGAGTCTGGCATCTCATAGGATAGATAGAACACAGTTAATGATAATTTAATGTAGCAAGTGCAATGGTAGAGCTTCTCCTTGGTGACGATCCAGAGGCATGACTCTTAACCTGGACAACACATCAGGGTAGCCTTCTGTATTAGCTGCTTTTGTCATTACTGTGACTCAATGGAGCATCTGACAAGCAACTTAATAAATCCACAACCTAAAAAATAGTGCCAACAGCTAGGGACCTAATGTTCAGATACATGAGCCTGGTCTCCATAGGCTCATGGCCATCTTATAATGCTAAATGCATCATGTTGAACGTCTAAAATCTTGATAATTTCTGACAGTCCTAACACCATTTAAAAGTTTTGATCTATTCCAAGACTCAAGGAATTTTCTTAATTGTGAGCCCATCTAAAATCAAAAGTAAGTTCAATACTTCCATCCTACAGTAGAACAGAGTAAGCATTCTCATTCCAAAGGAGAGAAATCAGGGGTAGAGGGAGATCAGATCAAAGCAATATCAAAACCTAGGAGGACAAATGTCAAATATTTATTATATTATATTATATTATATTATATTACATTACATTACATTATATTATTATATTATATCTCCATGCCCAGTTTGTGATGATATTATGTGAGCTTCAATGACCTTGTGTATCCCACCCTTCTTGATGTGCCTTGGACACATGTGGCCTTTCTCTTGGGCTAGTTCCACTCATTGACTATAGTTTTTCTTAAAGAATATCCAATTTCACATATCTCCATTACCCTGTGGCTCACATTGCAACACAGATTTCACCTTGACAATCTTACATACCTCCCGCTGAGGAGCTCCACACAGGGAGCCCAAATGTATGACATGTTCCCTGACCTTGATGCTTTTCTAAAATGTTAGTGAAAGCTTCGGTGAACCACCTCACTCTTGTATATAGTATACCTTGTGTATCTGCAAGACCAGTACCTTGTGGATGATACCAAATTGTGCTTCTAATTCAAGATGTAGACTGTCCCGTTGGACTACAGATGAAGTACTCCCCATGTGGCTTCAGGGCTGAACCTAGGAAAACAGTTTTAAAGGCAGCTGCTTGACACTATGGTATCGTGAAAGTTCTATATTTTCAGACACTCTCAACTAAATCTGCATGGTTATAGTCTAGAGCTCTATGTCTTTCCTGCAATGTGGCTTTCCTACTGTCCCATGCAAGACCCAAGTTTTTTCTTTAATGGCATAACCTCTTTAACAATTCCAGCCATTTCATCAGAACTTGGACTTGTTCTCAACATTAACAGCTTCAAGCCCCTTTCTCACCAAATTGGACACTTTTTACTTCATTCTGCTCTCTTTAAGTCTGGTTAAGAAAAGTAACCATGCTTCAGCGTGGATGTCATATGCTCTTGAAACTTCCTCCATTACACAGCTTCTTTTCAATTCAGCTTCACTCAGACACACTCACTTCAGCGTTCCAGGACACGGGCAGAATTCATCCAGAGACACTGGCAAAATGCTATTATGAATGAACTCTCGTTCAACTCACAACAGACTCCAACTGAAACTTCATAAGCCCAATTTGCACTGTTTATAGTTTTCTCAGTATTCTGCTTTTCCAAACTCCTTCCAGAATGGCCCATTAAGCTCTTAGAGCATGCTAGGGCTTATCTACCCCATGGTTCCAAATTCTTCCACATTCCTCCTGGCAGCCCATTTCAAAGACCACAGAACCACATGGTTAAGTTCATTACACTTAATGAACACACTTCTCAGTATCAATTTTCTATATTAGTTTCTTTCCTCATTGTTGTAACAGAACATGTAATATAGACTTAGGGGAAGATGATTTCTTTTTGCTCACATTTAAGACAAAATAGATCATCATGGTAGAGAAGGCACAGTGATGGAACACGAAGCTACCCCTTCTCACATCTCAATGGGCCAGGAATCAGAGAGTGAGGAATAGGAACAGATAGCTGATTTCCTCCTTTATTTCTTTTATGATCAGCCATCACTCTATCCCACCTGATAATGCCGCCCACCTTCACTCTGGGCATAGTTTCTTCAGTTAATCCTTCCTGGGAACGTTTCTTCTGAACACATGTGTGTGCCTTACTACTGCTGCAAATATTTCTCAGTCCAATCAAGCTGTCAGTTAAATGATACTACTTCCTAGAGATATAAAGATCATTTCTATGGATAAGATACGTACCTAGAACAAAAGGAAAAGGGACATTTATTTTAGAAACAGGACAGAGAATTAATGAAAAACAAACGGATAAGAAATAACCAAGAGTACAGGTAAACCTTAAGATGTTTTCCTTAGAAAGAGGCAAATCAAGAAAGACTTGGCATGCTGTTTTAAGGAGTGCGGATCTAGCTTTGTCAGTAATGCAAAGCCATAGGATGTTTTTAAGCACTAATCAAGTTGAGATTAATTCATACTTTAACAGAGTATAATTTGAAGGGATTTGGAATTTCAAGGGATTTACAAAAATTATACTGTATAGTTTGTACATCACATAATTAACCATATTGAAAAACTTAAAAAGTTGTAGCCTATCTGTACTGAAAAATCTAGAAGAGTTTTGGCATATTTGGATATGGACTGAAATTGGTGAAGAATGGCACTTGTAAATCTAAGTGCTGTTTCAGCAAAGGAACTTTTTCTGAGTCAGAAGTGGATGTGGAACTTGAGGAAAGAAGTTGAATTTAAGATCAGGACTCTGGACTGACCACTGCCATCATAGGATCTGTGTCTCTTACAGATTCTATGCTGGCAAAGATAAGAAACACTGAACCTTATATGTCATTTCCTAATATGTATCTGCCACAATACCCATAGATTCCTCAAGTCTAAAACAATCACAAATTCAAGATTTCATACTTGTTTTAAATATATTCTGATGTGTGTCAAGGGTTAAACTTAAAAAAGAAGAAAAGACATCAGGTCACTACAACTTAAAAAAGAAGAAAAGACATCAGGTCACTACAAAATCCAATCAATGTGCAATATTTCTATCTTCTTTTCCTCTTAGAAAGCTTTTATTGACTGTTAGATTGACCATCAGTGTGGTCATTGCAAACATTGTAAATGCATTATAAAGACAGCACTATACAACCATTGGGCAAAGCCATCAAATATTCTGTAGTAAATGTTGAATATTGATATGACCAGAGAACAAAGCAGAAGGGTTGAGTTGAAACTCAACAAAGAATAAAAGCACAGAGTCCTCTTTTTCCTTTCTTTGAAAACTTTGGTCTCATAACTTGAAACAGTGTCTTATTGTCCTGAACAAAATCCCTCCTCTCTCAGAGGAAAACTCCATGAAAATTAATGTCCACCAGCACCAGTGTTTGTTTGAAGTAAAGAGTCTATTATAACTCCATTAGAAGAGAATTGCTCTTGGCATCAAATTACTGTGGGAAACCTGCCTATGCTCCGCCCTCCCATGCACACATTGCTAAGACCCCGTAGAGAATCCATTAGTAGGACCCAGAGTCACATCAGCCTATAATTTTTCTTTGCCTTAGGAAAACAGTAGCCTGTAATTTTTCTTTGCCAGAGGTTTTAAAAGGGCTATCCCTGACTGAGTCTCGTGTATTCTGTTAGTCTTGAGTTCAACTCAAATCCTAGATCCTCTCTGTGTAACTTGTGACAAAAGAAGATGCTCTGGATAACATCTTTCTTGCTTTATGACATATGTAAAGAGGAAGAAATACCTGTTGACTGAGCTCTCTCTCTCCTGATGTTTCTGTTATAAGCTTGATTCTAAGTAAATAAAGTAATCTTAAATATTTGGTTTTCATTTCATAGAATGCACTTTTCTTAATAAAAGAAGATTTTATTTCATTTTGTAAGTCTTTATGCCAATGGCACAGAAATTTAACCCCAGTGAGTTAAGACAGAGTCTTTGTCATTGCAGAATGCCCTATGAGAATGACCATCTTCTAAGTTCAAATATACATTATATGGATGCTCTGACTGATGCTGCATTAAAAATAGCACGTGTTCAATTATGAACACAAAGATTAATTATCAGAGTAAGTCAAACATGGACTGTGTTTACACAAAGCCACAATAATGCACTGGTAGTTTTTAAAGCTTTATTTTTAATTTTATTTCTCTGTGTGTGCATGCCCACAGAAGCCAGAAGACATTTCTCAGGAAGAGCAGTAAGTACTCTGAACGTTTGAGCCATCTCTCCAATCCCTAGACCCCTGAATATAGTGGATGGAAAAGACATAAACCTGAAATGCTTAGTATCTATACATATTAAAGGCAAAAGTTTTAACTCAGAAGTACAAAACTGTTCCCCCAAATCGAAGCTACGTTAAAGTTCATGAGTTGAACTTCATTGAATATGCTGAGCATATTATGGATTTTAGAACTGTTGGGCCTCCTTCCTGGATTCCCATAGTTAAAACTACATACCAAAAAATATGTAGATAGCTAAATATCACTACATCACTTCACGTTAGTTTCAATTTAAACACAATCTTAAGAAAGACCATGGCCACTCTAAAATGGCACTCTATTGCATTTATCTGCCCTGTATCTTTACTTTGATCATTAAATATAGTAATACTTCCAAGTATGCACGTGATATAGGCTTGGTTCTTTATTGCTTGGCTCTCTTCACCTGATATCTTCTTGAGTGCAGATACTATCTTTATTCTCTGAAGGATACTCAAGATTACAGCATTATGCTGTAGATCCTTGAAGAGCACAATGAGTTTCTTAACCTCAAAGTAGAATATATATTCTACTGACTTCATGTTAAGGAGTTTTACAGTTTGTCTGATTTGATAAAAGAAGCTTGAGGTCTACAAGCTGTCTTTCAAATTTCTTAAAAACCAGTTTAAAATATGAATAATACAGTTCATAAGCTTTGGAACAAACTGGCTGCTTGGACAAAGACAACCATAGAATCTCTTGCCATTTATTTGCTGATTTTTCCTTTTTGTCAGTCCTGTAACTCTTCTTTTTGAATTAAAGGGTTCAGTCAATAGTCATGTATTTTATCACTTGTTTTATATCTTATTTTTAACTGGACAAGATAGATGCTCTGTGAAATTCCACATTGACTACAAGACTCTGTAAAATCCACTCTGAAAATCAAAGGGATACTTGTAGCAATTTTTATTACTCCCTCTCTTGTCCTCTATCAAACAGAACCCGCAATGCATTCGAAGATTTCCCTGTAAAGAAAGTCCCTGGAATTCTTTCTCTGAATATTCTGATGGACAGGCTTCACACACTTTGGTTACTCCTCCTTTCTGCAATTCCTCACAGATGTCATTGTATTCTCTCACTTAAGTGTGTGGGAATAAAACAAATTGAATTTCTTTTTCAGAATTGAAACCAACTGTACGTTACTGTTTGTCAAGTATTCAGACTTACCACCTGATTTCCCCAGGTGTGCCCCGCTCAGACAATGCTTATCTGCTCAGTGGCATCCGCCACAAGAAGAGTAATGCACTTGGATTTTTAAATATATATACAACTCAGAATCCAACTTAATTTGTGTCTTTGGCAATTGGCAAGTAGTGTGTGGTCTAGCTTTTCACAGTACCTACTTCTGGCAGCAGAGGAACTAAAAAAACCTTTATATGGAAGACTTCTCAATCATAACATCCTTGTGGGTATTCCTATTTAGATAATCTTTTCTGGAACCATTTCTTTGGCATAGAACACATTCATGTATAATGTATGAGCATCTCAACAAAATACTTCAATTTCCATCTTCCTGTCTTTTGTGCTGCTCCTGTCACTGATTTTACTTGCATTATGCTACACCCTATTATATATTTTTACATTTTTGCCTTTAATAGTCAAATATATTGTAGTGAAATTTTAAGTCAAAATAATAATCTTCTATGTTTTCTCATATTTTTACCTTTCCAGGCCATTTTCTTCCTTTGTGTAGATATGAGTTTCTTACTGAAATATTTTTCTTTCAGCCTAGAGTTTTCTTCAATGTATCCTCTAGTGTAGGACTCTGAAGGGCAAATTCAGTCAGTTTCTGTAATAACAGAAATGCCTAATTTTACTTTTATTTTGAAGGACAGTTTTGATAGGTCAAACTTCTTTCTTCCCAACTCTTTAAAGGTATCATTCAATTGTCTTATGGAGTGTATTCCATGAAATGGGAAGTCATTTGAATTCCCTCCTTCCTGCATATGCGTAATGTACCTCTGCGGACTTTCTCTGCACCACCAACAATTAACTCTCTTATTTGATATTCCTGGATGAAATTTCACTCATAGACATTCAGATTCTGACTCACTGAGCTTTTGGGGTGTGTTACTATATGTATTTCTGTGAGCACAGTTATTTTAAATTCCCTTTATATTCATCCTATCACTCTCTGAAATGGCTCAGTAGCTATAATCCACAGGATTTTTTTTCAAAGATGAACTATGAGCAAGTAACAATCTATGTATTTTTAATCTATTGTTAAACATGAAGAAACAAATATACAGCATGAAAATGAAATGGTACGTGAAATACGTCATATGTGAACTTTAGGAAATGTGAGATAGAAAGCAGTGGTTAATATATGTGTGTGTATACATATATGTATCTATGCATATATATGTATATATATAGATACCATGTAACTGGACAACAATGTCACTCTTAGACATCATAGACTAACAAATAAAAAAGCCCTGTGCTAGAAATGGGTTTCCTTTTTTAAAATTGTTGGTCAGTGAGGTCCCATAGGCCCCCAAACATTTGGGGCTATTGCCAATGTTTTGGGTTGTCCTCTAGAACTTGGCTGTAAAACCCTACTGCTAAAGACAGCACATGCTTGTGTCACAGAATATGAAAATACTAACGTGGCACAGAACTGAGAACCTCATTTCCACTGGTCACCTTTCACAGTGCTGGACAGTGCTGTCTGCATACCACTGGAGGAGAAAAGTCAACGTCAATCCTTACCCAACTAGAATCCTGTGAGCAGCAATGTTGGCCTAGAAAACAGACCCACCACTCCAATAGTTGTTCAAAGATCATGGACGTAACAAACTGCTTTGTGGCTGAATTGAAATCCTATTCCAAAAAATGGATCCCAGATCTGGTAGCATTGTTGGGCCAACCACCTATAGCTAAACAGATCATAGGTCATGGGGAAAACCTACTACAGTTATTCTACTAGATGGACATAGTATTTGGCTATCTCCAAATGGCTTACTATTATACTCATTAATTAGTGCATCTCTCAGCCCTCCTTAGAGAACCTTCTACCTGTAGTAGATGGTGATTAACAGCGAGACCAAAAACTGAGCAAGGCCAAGAGAAAAGAGATTGCTGAATGCTAAGCCATAAAAGGGACATCTATACTGCACTCCCTTCTCCCAAGTCTTGGGAATCATTATGGGATGGGGGCAGAAGAGCCAGAGGCAATGATGAATACAAGGGAAAAATGTTCTATGTGTAAGTGTTGCAGCTCTAAGGGGAAAGGTATCATGGCAGTTGGGAGCCAAGGAATAACACAAGTCACACTGCACAACACACCTCACAAGAGCTTTATTGAGAAAGATATAAGAAGGTGGTTGCTTCTGCTTGGGCAAGAAGCCGTAGGGAAATGAGCACAAAGATGGCTTTACATATGGCTTCTAAGGGTAAGGCACTTTCCAGGGTAGCCTGGGATTGGTGGGATTTTGTGGCCTGATCTTGGGACAAACTCAGGAATTGCTAAGATTTTGAGTTCAGGGATTGGTGGGATTCTGTGACCTTGTCTTGGACTTTTTTTCTCTAGGGTAGAGCTTGAGTGACTGCATCTCAAGAGGCTAGAAATGCCTTTACGGCTGGCTGTTGCAGTCTAGAAGCAGGACCTGGTCACCTATGTCTCAGGGGTCTTACACTATTGCACATAATGGAGCAGATGGACATATGAACTCATAACACTTATGACAGTGTGCACAAGACCAGTGAAAGTTCAAGCCTGACGAAATCTCAGACATGAGGTCTCATCCCTAGCCAAAGTACTCTTGGCAAGTGATAGCTGCTAAGAGAGGGGATCTGTTGTCTTTATGAGTGCTGCCCCTTACCACACTCCAGTGGAAGACAGCACATCTGAGAATATATGGGAAACACAAAGTAGACTTGGGATGGGGGTAGTAGGGAAGAGGCACAAGGTTGTGAGCATAGGGCAGGTGGGGGAGTAGCTCTGAGAAGAGTTGAGGAAGGGTAAATATGGTCAAAATTTGTTTTGTGAAATTCTCAAAGAATTTATTTTAAAAGGGAATAAAAATCAAAGATTAAAATATATACTTTTTGGCCTTTTATATAAAAAATTCTATTGATCTTTAATTTCTACCATTCCTGAGTATTTCTGCTGATAGGCTTATCTTTTGAATATAGGTTTATTATTCTACTTTTTCACATTTATATTGATCTTCATCCGATGATAGCCATTACAATATTACATTATTGTGTGTTCTGATTTTATTGTCTACTTTAAAAGAACATTGAATTTTATTCTGGAAGTCAATATCATTATTATCGTTGTTATTTGAGAGCCACGGTGATTTTCAAAGCTTGTTTTTCAGTCTTTTGTGACATGTTTTGAATGACCCTTATTCACCAATCGCTATGGCATTATTCCTAAGGTATACCCTCCCCAAATCTTTCCTGGTCATTCAAGGTACTTACTTCACTGTTATCCATTCCAAATAGCAAGGCTGCCCATGTTTTCCAACCCATAGTGATCTCCGTTGTCAACGGCATTGTTTTTTTAGTTTATACTCTACAATGATTGTCTTATTTTATTTATTTTTATTTATCCTTGATGTCTTTTCACATCATGCATATTGACACCATTTATATCCCTTCATATCCACCCTCTGTCCTTGCAACCACCCTCACCCAAAAACAATAAAATGAAATTTAACAGAAAAAAAATAAAAAGGAAAATTCTCATTATGAAAGCTTAGTATGACATAGTAAGTCACACAGTAAACCCTTTTGTCCATATTTCTTTACTTGCAAGTGTTCATTGCAAAGAGCCATTGATCTGGTTTGAGGTCTCTGGTTTCTGCTACACTATCAATGTTGGGACCCACTGGAGATCCTTTTGGATATTCTGTTGTTGCCCTGTGTCATGGAGGTCCTGCAGCTTTGAGTCTGCAGGACCGACCCTTTCACATGCTCCTGCAGATCATGGATGGGGTAGATGCTAGGGTGAACCAACTAACCCATAACCCTGTTTCTGGTCCTGGGTAGTTGCAGGGTTGTTCAGCTGGCCAGCTCTCCCTTGTCTTCACTTCCAGGGTGATCTCTCCAAAGTTGCCCTGGTACTAGTACGTCCCTTTCAGTAATGGTCAAGAAGCGGGGCCAGTTCTCCTGCTTTCATGCCCTCAGGGTCTGCTCTCCCACACCTGGACCATTAGGGCCAGCTCTACTGTACTGCCCAGGTAAAGTGGGGGGGGGGGGGAATTCTTCCAAGTGCTGCCGCTGGTGAGGGAGAGGGACAGCTATCCCACTCTTATGATCTCAGGGACAGCTTTCCCGTGTGCCTCAGGCATGAGGAGGGGGCATCTCTTCCCTGACTATGCTGCCATATGGCACATGAGGGGCAGGGTCAGATCTCTCATGCTCACATTCTCTGGACTGGCTTGCTAGTGCCCCCATAAACAGGGTCAGCTCCACTCTGCTGTCCAGATGAGGTGCAGGGCCGCTTTCCCAAGTGCTGCAGCTGGTAAAGGGGAGGGTCAGCTACCTCACCAGCCGGAGGCAGTAGGGGCAAGGGGAGAGGGCATCTTTCCCTTGCTCCCACCACCACACCACAGATGATGGGAGCAGCACCACTTAGGCTCCTCCCATGCCCTCAGGGCTGGCTCACCCCACCCCTGTCTACAGGGTCAACTCTATAATGCCGTCCCAATGAGGCGTAGGTCCCATTCTCCTGAGTGCTGCAGCTGGTAAAGGATTGGGTCAGGTGGCGAGGGGTGAAGGGAGCAAGACTTCTTTTCCTCACCCTTGCCACCACATGACATATGAGACAGGCACGAACTGCTCTCTCATTCTCACGCCCTCAGGGCCAGCTCACTCAAACCTCTAAGAACAGGGCCAACTCTATGGTGCTGCCCAGGTGAGGTGTAGGACCCTCTCTCCTGAGTGCTTCAGCAAGTGAGGGGCAGGACCAGTTCTCCCGAGTATTGCAGCCAGTGATGGACGGGACCAACTCTGTGCAGCCCTGTCCCCTCGGCCTTTGGTGGTGTCAGGAGCCACAGACATCAATAGATACCTGGGCTGCATCACAGCTATGAACCACACCAGCCATGGCAACTGCCCAGGCCGACATCACCATCCCCTGGGTGGCAATCAAACCACCTACTTTCGCCTCTTCAGATATGCCTCTGTCCACAGGACATGAACCATTTTGTCTCTCTCTTTCTCCCATACCACACCATACATTTGCTCACCATAATAGTGCCCATCCTTGCCAGGTGGGCCCGTGTTTTCTCCTCAGAGCCCCAGGCCTGCACGTGGGTCTCCTTGTCCTGCTCAGTCTGTCATGGCACTGGGCATGACCATGCTTCCTCATCACAAAGAGATAATAATAGTGTCCGACTGTCCAGGCTCCTCCTTGGTGTGGTGGTGTTGCTGGAGTCCTCGCACCTCTCACTAGAAATCCCTGGCTGCATTTGGTTGAGTCCCACCCTCCCCAGCTGCAAGGTCTGGGGCGGAGCTGTTGCTGGAGTCCTCTCGTGGGTGAGAAAGCAATGATTGCCTTTATCAATGTTTCTCTTTGTCCATCTTCACTGATACCAATACAGTAAATTCAACCAATGACTTAGCCCAGTTTATCCATAGCAAATAACTTAGCAACACACACATTCCTTATGTATTTTTGTGTGTTTTTTATTGACATAGCTTTATCTTAATCTATACTCCATAATAATAAGTTCTTCTCGTTATTGTAAATAATGCACTTTTAAGAAATACATGGAGCAATGGAAGGATCTTTCTACTAGCACGTGGAGGAGACCCGATCTAGTGTTGGTGTGGCCCCGGGGTTCTGTTTATGTCTTTCCACAGGACAATGAGGTTCCTCTTTGGATTCCTGAGCACTGAACGCGCCCTGTGGCTGCTGCTGAAGCCCAACATGACAGAGACCTAATGGGTCGTCATGAAAAAATCTACCCTTCTGATACCAATGGAGATTGAGAGCCCAATATTGCCAACTTTGGCAAGCATTAATATAAGCCTAGGAACTGTAGCCATGAGATTGGATTCTCCAGAAGAGCTGCCAGCTAAAGTCGTGCTGGGATCAAGAAAAATGGGCCTTGGTGGTACGTGTTACTGGAGTTGTATCCATGCCAGTGGATGTCCACACAATATAGAAGAGAATTTGACATTGCTGCTGCGGCTGTTGCTGTTATAGCAATGGTGCCCACCACTGCTACTCTTTCTGGGATTACCATTTCATAATTGCTTACTACAGCTAGCACAATGGAGACCCTGGCAACATAAGTAGCTACCACAGTTAGTTAATCTTTCATTCTATTGGGCATGATAAATTTAATTCAGTAGTTATGTACATCTCGATTGGCTTTGAAAATTATAAATTTATAAACTCAAGTTCCAGTTGCTTTTGGGATACTATCTTACAAGGACACCAATGTACAGTATGGCTCGTTAAGGAAGGGAATGGCTCACTTGCATTTAGCCTACTGGCTATGGGTGAGATAGGACCTCTGTTGGTCTTTTCTGTATCGAACACACAGATTGCAAGCCCAGTGCCAATTATTTGTTACATTATTTGAATGATTGCTCTCTATGTAATCATGTCTTGTGGGGAGTGAAGGAAGCCTCAAGTGAATGTGTAAGAAGATGAAGTCCTGAGTGAATGTGTTTCATTGACAAGGACCAATGCCTCAGAGACATGAGAATTACTCAAGCCTCCCTCTGCTCCACATGTGAATAGTAATGGAGTGGACAGAAAGCATCCCAGTCCTGGATATTTACAACTTGAAACTGTGCCTCAAAACAGAACTTCCACAGAGACTAGCTAATCCCTCCCTCTTGTGCTGTGTCATAAACACTGAGGTTTGGGGTTGTTGTAGTTAGTGTTACTCCATCAGAGAGAACCCACCCAAGTCCAGCTTTCCCTACCCACATCTGTGTGTTTGTGTCTTTGCTTCATTCTCTCATGGCCCACTTGCCTCAATCAGGTTTCCAGGACCAAGATGTGCTAGATGTGGCAACATCTTATGTTTTATTTCAAAGCGGTTTTTTTTTCAAAGTATTTTTAAATGTTATCTCTTTTTAAAAAATATAATCATAAAAATAAAATATGTAAGCTGACAAATGTTAAAACTTTCATAGCATTTGAGACTAGATGTAACCTTGAAATATTTTGTGTAGTGGATCTAATTGTTTTAAATCACTATTTTTCGTAGATTGATGGACTGAATGTGCTTAACAGTAATGATCATTTGTAAAGCATTAAATATTTCATATCACACAGTGAAAACCTATGGATTGGACTGCGTTGATCACTATAGATTGGTGCTTACTTCACCATATTCACCAGGATTGTACAGTTCTTCCAAATAACCTGCAGCCTCATACCTTACTTTCTGTAGCAGCCACCTGCGTTCATCGCGGTTCCTCCTTCAGCCCGAGTCTTACCTCTGTTCCTCATTCTTTGCATGTCAGTTGCTTCTTGAAATCAGAACTGATTCTACTTTGTCCAAGGAGGATTTTTTTTAAATCTCAGAATATAAATAGTTTAAAGAAACTTTCCCTACTGTAAATGGCACACAGATGGTGCCTCACTGTGCTCTACATCAATTCCAAAAATGTGCAACATCCGCAATGAGGAGCGCTGAGGAGGCTGAAGTTCCATGAAATCTTTAGAACTTGAGACTGCTTTTTTAGATTTAAACTGGAATTGTATTATTTACAAAATTGTATGGATGGGAAAAACCATTTTCATAAGAAACTACTTTGAAAACATTTGACCATGTCTAATGAATTGTTTTAATTTGGGTTATATACTACTCCATGGAGAGGAAGAGTCCAAAACTCAGATATTTCCGACTCCACCCCCACACTCTGGCTAGCTTTTGTGTTCACAGATGGAGCTTTTAACAATTTTATTTGGATTTCATTCTTCCTCAAAGGATTCATCATCTGTTTCCAGAACTCTATCTACATGATTTATTTTTTTTAAGTTTAATCATTCTCCTTTTCCTTTCATATGTCTTCTCCTATTTCACACTTTGTCTCTGTACTTAGCTTTAGAACTGGATAGTGATAAAAGTGAGAGAGAAGCAGGTGGATAAATCAGAGAAAAGGACAAAGGAAGAGAGGAGCAAGCACAGCCTCTGTGAATCACATGACTTGGGGAAGGTTCAGCATGTGCCAAATAGTTCTAGCTCAAAACACCATCACCATTTCCATCAATGATCCATAAGGTGCACCATATTTTCCATCATGGAAGTAAAGATGACTTGAAAACAGTACTGAGATTGTTGGACTCTAAGAAACACAGAAATAATGCTAATCCAAATATACAGTATCTGTTTAGATACTGCCCTGTTGTAAACAAATGTGTGAATCTGAGTTCTCAGAATAAGGTAAGGTTCTCAAACTGGAAGGGATAAGTTACACTAAACACTTTTTGAAAAAAAATCACATGGAGGGAGACCTATTTACTCCTGCAGAAGCTTCCTAAAACACACACACACACACACACACACACACACACATACACACACACACACACACACACACTTAAATTGTAACTCATTATTGCCTTGTAACAGGGCAACAATGCCCCTACACAACACCAGAGGCCAACAAATAAAAAGCCCAGGTCTAGGAATGAGTTAGCTCTTTGGAGCTGCTGGCTAGTAAAGTCCTACATATCACTGGACATTATAGGCCAATGCTTTTGGTTACCTTCTAGAACTTTAAGGTAAGACTCTATTACTGAAGACATCATTAATTGAGACATGGAACATGGATGAATTAAGCTGGCCCTGTCCTGGAAACCTCATCCCTACTGGCTAGCTTTCATGACATTGGACATGCTATGTACACTAATGAAGGAGGAAAGCAATCATCATTCTTACCCAGCTGTGAGCCCTGTGACCTGTAAATAATGATGGGTCCAGGAAGGCATGCCCACTCGTCCAATAGTGGCATGAAGAGCATGGAAATAAACGGTCATGTAATGCAAATGTCAATAAACAAATACATTCTAATTGTATTTAAGTCCACTCTACAAGTTGGTACTCATATCTAGCATCCTTGTTGGACTAAGAAACTGTGGCTAGAACGATCACAGATCCTAGAAAAGTTTCTACTATTATTATTCTGCTAAATTGATGCAATATTAAGTTGGCTTCTGATGATATTTTTGTATCTATAGATCAACAAATTTCTCAACCCTCATCAGAGAAGTTTCTCTTTGCGGTAGATAGTGTTTAACACAGAGAGGCACAAGTGGTCAAGGTGAAAAGAATAAGAAACTGTGAAATGCTCAGCCCTAATAAGACATCTATTCAATACCCCTTCTTCCAAGGCTAGGGGATTGTTGTGGAAGAGGGGATAGAAAGGGTGAAAGAATCAAAGGCCATGGAAAACTACAAGGAAATATCATCCTCTATATGCGTCAGGGCAGTTGTACATATGAACTCACGTGGTTGTGTCAGCATGTACCAAACTTTTGTAAGCTCAAGACAGACTAAATGACAGTATGGCTAGGGGAAATAGGCACAGTGTCTCCCTAGCCCAGGAGATCTCCATAATTGATAGCTTCTTGGAGAGGGAGAGCCAGTTTGCTTAAAGAGTGTAGCTCCAGGTAAATGGACAACACTCCAGAGGAAGGCAACACTTCCAGGAATATATGGTCATAACAAATTAGATTTGAAGGTTATTAAAAGAAAAGAGCACAATATTGAGTGGGTAGGGAAGGAGACATATGTCTTGGAGGAATTGGGGGAAGGGTAAATATAATCAAAATACATTGTATAAAATTCTCAAAGAATTAACAAAAGTTAAAAATAAGTGTAGCATGAATCTTAAAAGTTCTTATTTATAAAATCAAACCCGGAGCCAAGTATTGGGGTGAACACTGGAAGATCAGAGAGACAGAACAAACCACAACTAACCTTACCTGGCCAACTTCTCAGCTGATCTTGTTTCCTCAGACTGGATGCCCCGAGCCCTCATCCAGCATGGGTCTCAGCTGAACTGCTGCTCAAAAGCCTGAATGCTTAACCAGGCCAAATGTTTCTCCAGGCCAAATGCTTCTCCAGGCCAAATGCCTCTCCAGGGCAAATGCTTCTCCAGGGCAAATGCCTCTAGTTTCTGGTCCTCACGCTTTATATACCTTTCTGCTTTCTACCACCACTCCCTGGGATTAAAGGTGTGGCTTTCTGGGATTAAAGGTGTGTATCACCGTGCCTGGCTGTTTCCAATGTGGCCTTGAACTCACAGAGATCCAGAGGGATTTCTGTCTCTGGAATGCTAGGATTAAAGGTGTATGCTACCACTGCCTAACCTCTATGTTTAATATTGTGGCTGTCCTGTGTTCTGACCCCAGATAAGTTTATTAGCATACACAATATTTTGGGGAACACAATACCACCACAAATAAGTAACAACCAAAACTAGGAAAAGTAATAAATAAATAGTTGATGAAGACTCTGAGCAAGAGCAGATAGATAACAGAGGGATAATACTTTTATTCCTATCGGCATTCAAAGCTCTCTGTTCAATATTTCAATGTATAAGTCCTTCTGCTGTATTCT
>CABHPH010135315.1:0-48359 GCA_902168325.1 Peromyscus nudipes
CTGTGATGAGCTAGCATGGGCTCTGTCCGCATGTACTTTAGAAGAGGGATGCATGACCATGCCAGGTATCCAGGGTTGCATCAAAGCTAAAGGTACTTGAATTGTGACTTCCAGAGCTGTCATAAACCAAAGACTAGGGAATGCATTGCTCAGATCCTTTTAACTATATCTTCAGGCCAGACACATTGTCCTCAGTTAGTCTGGAGCAGACTAGAGCTACAGAAAGAACCAGGAAGAGCCAAGAGGCTCTGCTATGATTTGGTATGAGATATTATACCAAACAATAGTTAAAACCAGCATAACTAATTATTAAAAAGCAACTAGAGCTATTATAGAATTCATTGCTTCCTAAGGACTTATTCACTGGACATGGACTTTGACATAGGTAACCTTCTCACTGGCAAGATTCATGACCAGGATCTTGACCATTTTATCCCAACCTGTAGCAAAGTGTCCCTACCAAAAGTCTTACATGTCTTTGCCAATACCACCTTCTGTGTCTAGTAGTGGATGGAAACTATCAAAAATTGAGCACTCTGTCTGGCAGTGGTGACACACACCTATCTCAGCACTTGGAAGGTAGAGGCAGGTGAATCTCTGAGAGTTCAAAGCCAGCCTAGTGTACACAGTGAGTTCCAGGATAGCCAGGGTTACACAGTGAAACCCTATCACAAAACAAAGCAAAGCAAAACAAACAAACAAAAAACCAAAACCAACCAACCAAACAAACAAAAAGTGGAAGAACGGAGCACTCTATTAACTCCTGAAACCTCAAGTTGAGGACACAAAGAGACAGTGACTCAAGCATTCTTATTTTCGACAGCCTGGGTCCATTTCCTTGGTCATTTCATGGCTGACTTTCATGATTAGCATTGTCCTTAGTTTTCATTTTCACCTGCTTATACTGAGTTGAATTTTACTCACCAGGCTAGGAAAATGGTAGTTCTCACCTCTGACTGCCTCAGCATTTGAGAAAGGTCTCCACTCCAATGCCAGATGCAGCACGTGATCTGCTCCAGGCTGCCGTCGCTATCGCTGTCATTTCCAGATGACCGTTTTTATCCCTGTCCTACTCTGTGAATGCGGCCCGCACACTTCAACTCCTTTCTTGGGCATCCGAGAAGCAGGAGAGCAGTGAAGTATCTTGTTATAGAAGCCCCTGGACGGGCTCTCCTTCTCCTACTCTCTTTGTTCCTTAAAACCCTCAAGTGCAGAGAGAAATGCATTGGCAGCTAAAACAAAAATAAAAACTTTCCTAGAGTTTGGGGGTGAGAGCAGCTGATCATAACCCCTCCATCATGTTTTATGACATTCCTCTCATATCAGCCCCCCTCTTTTTTTGTCTCCCTCTTTGGCCACCTAGATTTCTATTTTATGTGGAATATGCTTCTTTTGAAAGATGATGTTTTACGAACCAAGGCAAACAAAAAGAAAAATGGAGGTCAGAAAGAAAGAGAATTAAAGCAGCCAGACTCTGCCTGTTTGTTCTTATTCAGTAAGATTTCATTATGCAGGAACAGGTGCTGTGCTCGGCAGGGATACACACACACAGATGTGCATACATGTCTACGCAGCCGGCTGATACAGATGATCCCTTTCCTCC
The DNA here is from genome assembly GCA_902168325.1 of Peromyscus nudipes. Taxonomy (NCBI): domain Eukaryota; kingdom Metazoa; phylum Chordata; class Mammalia; order Rodentia; family Cricetidae; genus Peromyscus; species Peromyscus nudipes. Next base: position 1,604 of record CABHPH010135315.1, read on the forward strand.
TTAGGTGGCTGTTGAGTCAGGTGGAAGCCAATGAGTGGAGGGCAGGGGTAGAGTGTGTGCACACCTGCTAGAAATGGCTCCTCTGGACCACAAGGCTGGGAGGTGTGTCAAGTTCCCTTTCTCTAGGCTTTCTGCCTTCAGAGCCTCTGTGGGAGCTCTAAAACTCCAAGCTTTGGAAAGCTGCCTTACCCCTCACTGGCTGGTATGTCCACGTCTACTTTGCTGTTTTTCGGAGAACAGTGGTTTTTAGTCCAGTGGTTTTTGACTGTGAGTTTCACTCTCCTTGGCCTCTCCCACTCCTATGTTGAGAACATTTGCATGAGGCATTGTGTGTGTGTGTGTGTGTGTGTGTGTGTGTGTGTGTGTGTGTGTGTGGTGAGAGTTAGGGAAGGGTGATTGCCACTGGCATTTAGTAGCAAGGAATTAGGGATGCTGCTAAACATCCTTCAACACACAGACCGCCTCTGACAAGCAAGAGGGATCAGGCCCCAATGTCAACAGGCTGAGGTTGAGAAACCCTGTTCTGAAGGAAGAGACCTCTGACCCTGCCCTAATTGGGCAACGACAGTCACCACACACATTTGTCAGGCACTTACTGCATGCCAGACCCTGTTCTTTGGGTTTCACATGCCAAGTCTCATTTTTTTTTTAAATTTTATAACAGATTTCAAGGCAGTCGTTGAAGCCTCCCGTTTTTCAGACAAGGTGACTTTAAGAGAGGAAGTGGTTTGCTGAAGTCCCAGTGTAAGAAAGCAGCCTGGATGGGATCTGAACTTCGTAGTCCGAGGCCATTCTTCACACCTCACCTCTGGACAACTAAGTCCTCAGTTGGAAAGGATAGTTTTGTTTTGTTTTTCTTGTCTTGGGTAAACATAAACACCCAGAAGGAGTACAGAAGAGGCAAACTCAACAATCCGCCTCTGTAATGAAAATGCTCAAAATCTCTTTAAATGGCTGCCCTGAGGAGGGTGGCAACCCGTGAACATGAATGAAGAGGTACACCTGACCAGACAGGACCTCGTTAGTGACAGGGTGCACTGTCAGGCATGTCTATGCCTTACACACACCCGGCTCGCCGATCTCCCTGCTGTGAAAAGCCAGTCCACAGCATTAGCCAGCCCCAGCACCCTTTGAGCTACACGTTGCAAACTTCTTGGCACAGCTTCCTTGTGGAAACCATAAGCAGATTCTAAACTACCATTATCATTAATCGGGGCTGACATTGAACTGCCCCCTCCTAAGTACTGTTCAATCACTGGCCTTCTCATTCCTTTCTCTGAGATTCCCACAGGCCTCCTTAGTGTGAAGAGCACCTGAGCCTGCCCTGGTGTGTGGTCCCCAGCGAACAATGGAAGCAAAGTAATCTCTGACAGAGCCAGGGGACCTTCGACATAAAGCAGATATGGGGCAACGCTAGAGAGGCCTTGGGGAGCAGCTCAGACCAGGGAAGAGGATGGGAGAGAAGCCAGGCTCAGAGGGCAGGGTGGAGGCCAGGAAAGCCAATAATCTGGTGGTGGTGGGGGGACACAATAGAGCAAGAGGGAGCCCATACTTATCCAAACTTGTCACTTTAGTGGTTTCCAAAGAGAGGCACAGACAGGCTCCCCATCTAGCCTGGGAAACTAGCTGTACTTGAGAGAAGAATTTCAAAAAACGTCTTTATTCAGGAAATCTACTTGATAATTATATATTTTCAAAACTATTAATTATGCTTCAGGTTTTATTCACTTTTGCATTGTTTAAGGGATTTAGGAAGCACCGAGAGCCTGCATATCTTTAATCTGTCTGATCATGCATACATTCGTTCTGCAAATATTTATTGCAATCCACTAAGTGTCAAGCACTGCTCTGAGGAGGGTAGTTACAGCAGTGAACAAAACAGGCTTGGCTACTCAGAAAGAGCTGGCATTCTAGAGGCAGAGGCAGGAAACAAGTCAGTAAGTGTGACAGAGAAATTATTAAACTCTGTGTATTCAAGGACACAATCATCACACTGAAAGGTAGACTGTGGCCCTAAGAGATGTTGACAAACCATATATATGATCAGGAGTTATGACTCAGAATATATAAAGAACTCCAATAACTAAAGAGAAACAAAACCCCAATTTAGCAGTGGGCAAATAGACATTTCTCAGAAGAAAATATGTGGTTGGACAACAAGCACAGGATAAGATGCTTAACGATATTAGGGAAAGGTAATTCAAAGCCACAGTGACACATCACACCAGTTAGGATGGCTACTACACAAGAAAAGACAGGTAGTAGCAAGTGTTGTCAAGGACATGCAGAAATTGGAACCATTGGGTATTGATGGAAGGGCTGTCCAGCTGGGTAGCCACCATGGAAAAGAGTAGAAAGAGTCACATACAAAAGTAAAACTAGAATGATCAGGTATCCCAGCAGTTCTACTATGGGGCAGATAGCCAGAAGAACTTAGAGCAAGGTCTCCAAGAGAAGTTTGTCACTCCATGTTCACAAACGCGGCTCACAGGAGTCCATGAGAATAACCCACTTGCAGGAGCCAAAGGAAGAATCCCTGGGTGTGGTGGCACCATGGATAATCCTAGCATGTGAGGGCTGAGGCAGAAAGAGCATGACTTGAGGATAGCCCCAGCTGTTCCCGGGACTGTGTATCAAAACAAAACCAAACCAAACACAAAAAACAGAGCAGCAAAGCAAGTATCTATTGGTGGGCAAATGAATAAACAAAATGTGCTGTATGTACACAGTGAAATATCACTCAGCCTTTAAAAAGATGAAAATTCTGATGCATGATCCAACATAGAGTTGACCTCAAAAATAGTATGTTAAGTGAGAAACTCCAGTTGTAAAACAAAACAGAATCCAATTCCATGTTTATGAATTATCTCCAGTATCAGATTTGTTCATCCAAATCATAAACTAGTAGTTGCCAGGGGCCAAAGGGAGGTGTGAATGGGAAACTGCTGTTTAACAGGGAAAGATTTGGGGTCTTCTAAGATGAAAGGAGTCTGGAGGCTGCACAGCAAAGTAAACATACATAACACTGGTGAACTGTAACATGAATCTTAAAAGGTCTTATAATAAATAACCCAGAGCCAGATATTGGGGTGAAAGCTGAAAGGTCAGAGAAACAGAACAGCCAGCCACTAGCTGACCTCTACGAAATCCTCAGCCTCAAGAGAGTGAGTTCCTGTTTCATCACGCCTTATATACCTTTCTGTGTCCTGCCTTATTACTTCCTGGGATTAAAGGCGTGTGTCACCACTGCCTGGCACTGTTTGTCTCATGTAGCCTAGTGTGGCCTTGAACTCACAGAGATCCAGATGGATCTCTGCCTCCAGAGTGATAGGATTAAAGGTATATGCCACCACTGCCTGACCTCTATGCTTAATTTAGTGGCTGGCTCTGTCCTCTGATCCCCAGGCAAGCTTTATTGGGGTACATGATATATCACTACATTTTTCCCTTTTTGTCTAAAATAATAAGAGGTTATAACTAATATAAGAAAAACTATATACAGCAAGTACAATAAGTATATACAATATATACAGGCAATAAATACATCAACAATGTCTAGTCCATTTGCATTTGACAAATTCAGAGAAAATACTCTATTATCTATCCTACCTTTGTAAATCCAAAGGATTGTATCTAACTTACCTTCTATCTTAATTTGCATTACCAACCCAAAACTATCTTTTGATGTCTTTCAAACTTAGAGACTTTACACCTCTTTAGTGAGTTTCTTTTCTGAATTTGTTAACAAGGAAAACTATAAGTGTAACTATCTAGTCTTCACCTCCCTCAGAGACCAGAGAAGGAAGTAATATTAACTGAGTAAGCAGGAAGTGCAAACAAGTGACTTCCAAAAAATGTGAGAAATGACAGAAAAAGCTGGCTTCCTGGATAGCCAAGGTTCCTCTGCAATGCTGGGGCATCCATCTTTGGCTACAGGCCTAGCATATATGACAGACTCATCAGTGAAGCAGGATTTTCTAAAGGGCCTTCCTACCTTGTCTTGGCAAGGATCAGTAGTCCTTTCTTTTGTGTCCTGCTTGTCTGCTTTGGACAGCTTACTGTCAGCAGTTGGCATAAAGGCACTTTCTTTCCAAGTGGCTAACTTTTGCCACAAAGAAAACAAACTCCATATGGAGTTTCTTCAATGCCCATCATCTTCTCTGAAGTAGATTGGTGCTGCCAGGAGCAGACATGTCTCACAGTCATAAAAAAAAGAAAAAAAATCTGTTATTAAAACATCTTAAATACCATATTCTATAGATCTCTGAAGTGTTTGAAGATGACTTGTCTACTTAAAATATATTTTTGTTTAACTTTGAAAACATACCTAATATGACTACAAGTTTGATTGTAATGATTAACTTTTAACTTGCATTTCTTATATCCTAATTAGTTGGTAATAATAACTTTCAAGGACTAGCAATTTACATTACTGTATAGGTACAATACCTTGAACAAGATTAGAAATATATGTACAGTATTTTCTAACAAAATTAATCTCAAATTTGTATCAATATACATAATTTGTATACAATACACAAAAATCCAATCTAATGCAAAATATTTAAAATGAGTATTGCTTTCTAAAAGTAGACTCAAAAATCCACCTTTTTATCTTATGAAATCTATATCCTCCCCTTTTTTCAGAGTAGATTCAATAATCTACCCTTTTATCCTATTATTTCTATTGTCTTTTTTCAGAGTAGATTCAATAATCTACCTCTTATCTATATCCTCTTTTTTCTTTTTCTTTTTTTCAAACAAGAACCCTAAATCAAAGATCCTTGTTTAGCTTTTTTTCCTGACCATTATCAATGAACAACTTGTAACCAACCATCCTAAACAATGACAATTATCCATACCCCATTCAAAGGTCAAAAAACACCCACCCATCTCTTGGAAATGTGGGTGTCCTTTTCTTAAAATTACTTCCTACTCTCTGGGGGCAAAGGCACCTTTAGGGGATCCTGAAAAGAAAAATTTTGAGTTAATTGTCAAGTCCTTGGAGAGGTAGCTGTATCATTTGTTGTCCAGTCTCTGCATAATGCAAAAGTGCAGGGCTTGTCTCAAGTAATTGCTCGAGTAGTCTGTGATGCTGAATCATCTCAGTTAGCCATCTCAAAATTGTCCTGAGCAATTTATAGTCTAAAGTCGATCTTTGGGTGGTGTTTGTCAGCTTACTGGTATTATTATCATCCTGATGGAACTGCCATTGTGGGGCCCCATCATCTTTATGGAGACTTCAAAGTCGATGTTAGGCAAGGTCATGGTTCCCTGCAAAAATCTGATAGAGATTCAAACCCAAAATCATGTACAGGAAGCTAGATGGAGCCTTTTTTCTAGAATCAGTTAGTACTCTATATGACTATTAATATCATGACAAAAGTTTAAAAAATATATATTAATCTTATAAATTCTGATAAAAATTCATACATTAAAAGTTTTAAAGAGTCAAAATAAAATCAAAGAATTACGAGATTAGTGGCAATAAAATAGTCATTTAATTTTGTTTTTTTAGAAGAAGTCCCATATCAGATGGCTCTTCTGATATGATACATAGATTTTGTATTTTCTTTTAACAAGCATGCTCGGGTTTAGAGAAGGAGAGAGTCACGCTCCAATAGCTGAGTGACAGTGGTGTGAAGGCTTGGGGTAATAGAGTGGAAGAGTGTGCAAGGCTGAGGTTGCAGCTAGGACTGTGCCTAACAGTGACTTGGCATCTTTGAAGGCCAAGGGACCATGAGGGGAGTGAGTCAAGCTAGGCAGGGTAGAAAAGCCTAGGCTTATGCTGGAACATCCCGAGGATTTGGCTTTTCTCGTGCCCTAAGGCCAAGCTGTAGAAAAGCATGGGATCCTCTATCTGCTGTGCTGAGAGAGGGCTATAGTGGGTGACAGAGGAAACTGGGAGATCAACAGCATCCACCACAAGGATCCAAAGGAAAGAATGTCCCTTGGCTCTGAGCGACAGTGGCAGTTTGGGAAAGTGGCTAGGCTCCAGGTTTAAAAAGGGAAGAAAAAGTCCATTGAGTTTCTGGATGAATTAGAAATGTAGAAGAAAAACTGAACTATGGGTGATCCCAAGCTGTTCATCCCAAGCAACACAAAGAACAGGGTTTCTGTCAACTGAACTGGGCCGAACAACAGGGGAGCAGACATGACTGAGTCATTTGAAGTCAGATCCTGTAATTGTACATTCCACAGTGACCTCTCGGGATGTTGCTGGAAATGGGTGATTAGGTCCCAGCTAGAGGTGTCAGTGGAGGAGTAGAGAAACAGTAGGCAGGATTGCAACAGGTTTGGAAGTGGTCCTCTTCAAAGGAGCTCCAGATAGAGGCGCAGGACATGCCAGGCATCCTAATGCTTCCAATTCTGGGCGCAGAGAAAAGGAAGGATCAGAAGTGGAGACATAAAGAAAGGCCCAGATGGCTGGGTACAATTGACAACCCACAGCAACGATTTGCAAACATGGGCACTGTCAGGTCCAGGAGAGTGACTTTCTGGGTCACATAGGCAGTCAGTGGTGAGCTGTTATGGTAGCACTCCGCACAGGAACATGTCTATCTGGGAGTCACAAACAGGAGGACATTCACACAGGGGAGGTAGATAAGGTCTTTCTTTGTAATTACAAAGCACCTTATGTGATATAAAACTGACAATACAATAAACAAAATGAAGGAAAGAGCAGCTGCCTGTGGGTCCCGGCTGTTCATCAGTGAACAGTTAGCAGGTTAGGGAAGAGCACTGAGTATCTTTGAAATATGTATTTTCTGTTCAGTCCTATTAAACACTCCCCATTTTCTCAAAACCCCTTTATGATCCCCATGCTGTGTGTGTGATCTGTATGTGTGAATGTGTTGCTCTGACTGGTTGATAAATAAAAAGCTGATTGGCCAGTAGCCAGGCAGGAAGTATAGATGGGGTAAGCAGACAAGGAGAATACTGGGAACAGGAAGGCTGAGTCAGTAGACACTAGCCTGCCATCCAGGGAGCAGCATGTAATGGCACACAGGTAAAGCCACAGAACACATGGCGGCATGTAGATGAACAGAAATGGGCTGAGTTTAAGTGTAAGAGGTAGTCTGTGGTAGGCCTGAGCTAATGACTGAGCAGTTTTAATTAATATAAGCTTCTAGTGATTATTTTATAAGCCGCTTCAGGGTCCATGGGGCTGAGCAGGACTGGAGAAAACTTCAGCTACATCCCCAGGCCCATGAAATTCCTGGAAGTGTTTTGCACACTCATGGTGAAGAAGTTCTTAACTCCACCAGGTAGAATAAACAGTATTACACAACTAGTTACCACTAACATGATAAGCTAAGTGATGTGAATTGGTTATTTTGATGTAGTCTGTCCAAAACAGTAAGGCTTAGCATAGTAGTTTTCTTTCTTTCTTTTTCTTTTTTTTTTTGTAACTTTCTTATCTTACCGATTAAATTACATTCTCCTTAAATATTTGAATTGATTTTTTATTTATGTGTCTCTGTGTGTGTGTGCACATCTGCACGTGGGATATCTTCAGAGGCCACAGAGGGGGTTGTGTCATCGTGGGCTGGAGCTACAGGCAGCTGTGAGCCGCCTGACGTGGGTGTTGGGACATGAACTCAGGTCCTTTGGAAGAGCAGCAAATATTCTTAGCACCGAGACATCTCTCCAGCCCCCCAGTTATACATTTTAAAAAGTTCTTTTTGGATTTATTTATTTTATGTGTATTTGTATTTTGCTTGCATGTATGTGCGTGCATCAAATGTATACCTGAGGCCTAAGGTGGCCACAAGAGGGGGTCAGATTCCCTGGAACTGGAGTTAAAAATGGTTGTGGGTGCTGGAAACCAAATCTAGGTCTTGTGCAAGGACAAGTGCTCTTAACCATGGAGCCATCTCCCCAGTGCCCTTCCCCTCCCCCAGTGTTCATTAATGAACTCCCCAGGTCACATCCTGTTTCTGCCATTATCACAGATCTGTGAGGACAGCCCCTGTTTAGACCTTCATAAACTCCTCTCTACAGTTATTTTCTGCAGAAAACAGCCAGATGTTGAAGTTCTCGAACAAAAACTCTGGGTGTGCTGAGCTCCTTTTCTAAGACAATAGAAAATTTTCCTCTAGGAAATTCGTGTTTTCAGGTCATCCAGGGAATGCAGGAGAATATCTGCTTCCTCAAGACTGTATAGCCATTAAGTGTTGTAGTATCTAAACATCGCTGTCATTTCATCAGCCCCAAATCTTGGGATTACATATTTTTGGTTAACAGCAAAATTATCCAACTCCCTAGGGGTGCTAATTACTATGCCTTTCTGCTTGTAAATACTCTTTTTATGTTCTTTTCTTCATGTGGGTCCCATTACATGGAGAGCATGGATGCTGTGGCCCATCCAAAGACTGCCTGCTGACTTTGTTACCTTAGATGTCAACATGCTAGTTTGGCTACTCCCAGGCAGAGGTCTTCTGAGGGGACTTTGAAGTCACAATGGTGGTCTTCAAGTTCTTTTTAAAAATTATTTTTGCAAAAGCTTAATAAACATATGGATACATATGTGATAGTTTATCAAAATTTTTGGCTTTTTTATTGGCTTGGAATTTTATATTGTTGTCCCATTCAATTAACTCAAATGAGTAATTTAAAATGACACATTGCTTTCAGGTGCTAGGAAGATAGTTCAGTGGTTAAGAACACTGACTACTCTTTCAGAGGACCCAAGTTCGATTCCCAGAACCCACACAGCAGTTCACAACCATTTGTAACTCCAGTTCCAGGGAATTGACGTCCTCTTCTGGCCTCTGTGGGCACGGCATACAGGGGGTGCTTAGACATCATGCAGGCCAAACACCCAGACATATGAAATAATAACACTTCATCACACTACAGCTTCCATGACAAAATTGATTTTCTTCTTCTTCTTCTTTTTTTCCTCTTAAATTTTATTTTATTTGGGGGGTGGGAAGTTTCAAGGGCAGAGGGTGGAGATGAAGGGATGAGAAAATGAATGGGATGGAGGTGCATGATGTGAAAGACACAGAGAATAAATAACAAAGTTAAAAAAAAGAATAAATCCTTTAAAAGGGGGCTTTCAAATGCTGCTTTGCTTGTTGGTTTTAGGGACTATCAAAAGTTTTTGATATTGAAAAAGGTAAGAGTCAACAGATCAGATCCACATGCTTCTAAGACAAGCTCTTTATTTCCTTTCATTATCATTCTGTTCATGTGTGCTAAGGTAGACAGTCTACTTTGTTATGATGATTGAATGCATTTACGCTTCAATAAAAATGTGTCATGTTCACTATAAACAATCAAGTAGTTTACACAGAGCTGAAAGAAGACACAAGGCAAATTAAGGCTTATTTTTCAGTGATGGTGAGAGGTGAGGCTGGCCACCAATCAATGAACATGGACACTGCTTTTGTTTCATAACAGTTGCTTATCGCTGCTTATCCTGGACTATGTTTGATATCATGTCCCTGAAGATTCACTGTGAGACAGCCTGACTGGCAAAGGCTCTTGTGACCAAGGTTGATGGTCTGAGCTGGATCCCTGGAAACTCACATGGTGGAAAGAGAGAACCAACTCCTGCAAGGTGGTGTTCTCTGACCTCCACCCGTGCTCTGTGGCACGTACCAACAACAAGAGTAATAATTAAATGTTAAAAAAGAATTCATGGGCCCAAACAGGCACACATATTAACCTCAGACAGATTGTACTGTGAGATTCTGGCACTCGAAATGTGATTACTCACAGAGGAGTGGTTTAGTGCAGGGCATTGGCTTGGAACTGCCTTTATCATTGGGGGATTATTGGGAATGTGCCGAGCAACTGATCTGGAAAAGGCTTTAAGCCCGAATCTTTGGTTTATGGCTTTTACTCTCTACAAACCTGGAGTTCTCAGAGTCACACAGAGCCTGACACAGTTGCTGAAACATGGCTCCCCAAAGCAACCCCTTCTGGTTTGTGATCTTGGGACCTCCTTGCTAATCTAGCAGTCAACAATGTTTTTCTGAAGTATAGGACTGCCAAGCCAGCCTCACTCAAGATATCTTCCTCTTCCCTCATTTCTTCAAAGAACTGGACTTGAGTATTTTAAAAAATCTTATCAGATTATCTTTGCTTAGTGATGAGTTGGCTGTCCGTAGCCTCTTCAATTGACCCTACCCGCAGGCAGTTGCTAAATACTCAATTTGGGCCAGTAATTGCCCTTTCCTTTCACTTTCTTATGGGGTGGCCTGTTTAGAAAGCTGTCCCATTTAGTGGAACAGCTTCTAAATAGGCTGCCTTGCCTTCAACAAAGCAAGCCAGGTCAATTACATTCAATCCTTGCAGTGTGTGGGCGCTTTTGGCTTCAAGGCTAGATCAGGTAATGCTCCCTGTCTGACCCAACTTGACCCAACTTGCAAGGGTGTATTTACTCATGACATTCAGAGCTTTTTCTCTTTTAAGGCACTGGCTACTGAAAAGTATGCACTGACCCGGAGGGGAGAGACCTGTGCCCCGTTGTTATTCAGTCATATCTCAGGTAACAAGAAAGGTTTAACTCATCATGTTTATTGGTGATATTTTAACAGCAAAATACTGGTTTTATGGGTATGTTGTGGTTAGGTTACACGATGAGACTGCCTATAAAACACTTATGTGCATATTTAGCAGCAAGGTTGAATTACTATTTACTAACTGCTTTTTAGAGATTAGGTAGAAATATTTAGAAAGCTGTTCTTCACGACTCAACTTCTTTGCAGAGCTGTCAGAGAAACCTTCAGACTATTCCTTCAGCAACTGAGAAACTTAATTTAGCCAAGCTTTTCTGGTAATTAAAACAATTGTTTTGGCCTTTAGAATTTCCCAAAACCTTTAGAAAAAAGAGGCTATGAAGGCGGTCCAGAAGAGGAGGGATGCAGGGGAGAAAGAAGAAGGGCAAGAAATTGTGCACAGGATGTTTCCCATATTCCTCCTTCCCCCAAAGAAGCACCTATAATAGAACGGGACAATGGGACTTTGGCTACTTGGCCTGCTAAAGGGAATTTTATTATGGATGTGGCCCTCCCTTACTATTGTGCTCAACCATATGTGTGCACACACTCACACTAATGTCTGTGCAAGGACACAAACGCACAATGAGTCAAGGGTTTGGGAGTAGAACAGACAGGATTTCAGAGACTCTGGGTGATTATCTACAATTAGCCTTCACTGGGCACTCACTGTGGCCCCGGGTACAGAGCAAGCCTCCCGTGTGTCACCCAGGGACTCTAGCATATGGTGAGTGCTGTTAATCATTGCACCTTTGCAGACAATAAAAATGAAGGCTCAAAAGATTAGAACTTGTGTGAATTCTGTGAGTTTCAAAAGCACCTGCTTTGCATCCTGAAGTGTATCTCATGGTTACTCCTCATGTTCCCTTCTGCTAACCCGCTATGGTTAGGGTGAGATTAATATCTTTGAATTAGGATTGCCTCCATCAAGTGGGCAGGATTTATGCAATCACTTGAACAACGAAAGATCTCTACCAGTAGATAACCTGTAGAATTGAATTGTCACATGCCTGGAACTTCAGTCATTATACATGGGACCCACCAAGCCCCCACAGCAACTGTTTGCTCCATCTCTCCAGAGAACCCTGTCTCACACAGAAGAACCTACCCAGCCTAGATTTTCCTTAAAACTGTCAATGACCGTGAACTTTTCTTCTAGAACGGCCTGTAGCTTGTTATTTTTCATCACGGAAAGCTCTGCCCAAGTTCCATCGGCACTGTTTTTCTTTTCTAATTTTGAAAATTTACAGCTATCCCCGTTTCCCAGACTCCTCACATCTTTCCTTTCTTCGTCCCTCCCTCCTTTCCTTCCCTCTCCTCCTCCTCCCCCTTCCTTCCCTCTCCTCCTCCTCTCTCCTTCCCTCCCTTTTTTCCTTCCCCTCCCCTCCCTCCCTCCCTTCCCTTTGTTCTCTCTTTCATTATTCCTCTTCCCTCCACTCTTATTCTCCTCTCTCCCCCATTCTTTCCTTCCTTCCTCCTCCCCTCTTTCTCTCCCATCCCCTCCTCCCTTCCATCATTTCTTCCTTTCCTGGATCCCTGAGGCAGATCTCAGTGGCATAGGCTGGTCTTGCTCTCAGGACCATCTTGCTTTAAGCCTCTCGAATGCTGGTGTTCCAGGTGTGCGGCACCAGGGTTCCTGTTGTTAGGAGTGAACCGAACAGGACTGGAAGTGGGAGTCCCAGGTCTTGACATGTGCCTGGCCCCACTTCCCACCTGAGTCCAGGCGTGCAGACCGTTCTGCTCCTGAGGAGTTTCTTCATGTGTCTGCTGGCACGGGGAATGGCAGTGTTCTTAACAATAGCTTCCAAAGACGCTCATGTCCATGTCCTGCTCCCATCAGGCTTGGGTGGGCTCCTCTGGAGAGTTTCTTCTCTGTAGGCTTGTTTTCTAGCTTCCTTCCAGCACATTGCTTTGTTTTTTGTCTTCATTGCAAGCACCACTGGGCTATCCCTCCCTTCTTCTTCCCTCAGCCACAAATGCACCTTGGTGACATCTGTTGCTACTTTCCACTGCTTTCCCATATCTGGAAAATCACCTCACCTAAACCGGACCTCAAGAAACTGCCGGTGAATGAATAAACGAAGAGAGGAAGGAATGTACTTGGTGTTAAATTTACTCAGTCTAGGAGGCAGAGGTGTGCAGGTGCGTGATATCCTACTGGTGAGAGAGAGTAAATTACACATTTTTGAAGGTGCATTAACTCTTTCAGGCCCCTAGGGTATCATTTAGTTCACTGGAATAGTAATTTACTAAACGGTACCTTAGGGGCCTAAAAAAGTTAATGCACCTCCAAAAGTTTCTAACTGACATCAGGGAGTAGTTTATTTACCCAGCAGGATTTGACCTAATAGGTCTTAACTCCGTTTAAGAGAGTCTTAAGGACTTTCTCACTTTCCCACCCTGGCATTCCCACTATTAGCCTGTATCTGTTTGTGGGATTTGGTTTCCAGTCTCTGGTATGAGTGTGCACACAATACCAAGACCCAAGAAAGACTGCTACCTACAGCATGTGCACACAGCTTCCTGCATACTTTGAATTTATTGCAAATAACCGTGTATTACAATCCATTCAAACAATGCTATTTTAGTGACTTCTTGATGTATATTATGAAATTGTTTAAATAGTTCTAATTTTATCTAATAACTATATGCTAGGTATTAGAGGATGGAATGTATTATTCTAGGCCTTTACCAAATCTATAACCCCTGGTTTCCTGTTTTAATTATTTCATTTTACATGGATACGATGCTTTGAGCCCTAATCTCAGACATCTTCAACAAGAACTTTTCCAGGTATAACTTCATCTTTTTTCTTTTATCCATTGTGTCAATGTTATACTATGGTAGCATGTCAAAAATATTTCCTCTCCTTCTGAGTTTCAAAGAAGCCAGTTCTTACACAATCATGAGGACATATCATTATATGGATGTTACAGGTGCTGGTCACATGTCCCTTCCTACTTTGGGGTTAAATGGGTTGTGATTGTTCCCAGTAGTAGATGCAGATTTTTTGAGGAAAAAAGACTATGGGTAGAGTTTTCCAAATAGAGATGAAGCCACTCAGTCAAGACTCCTGTTGTAGACTTTGAGACAATTCAGCATGAAATAAGTTAAATTTGCTTTAAACATAGAATGAGGAGTTTGTCCAGCAGGCAGTATTGTGTATCAGTTGTAGACAGCAAACTAGTTTTGAGACTATTACTATGGTGTGGTACAATCTTCATAGGGTCCTTTAATTATTTTAATCACATTTTTTGCTTGTTTTTCTTTTAAATGTTGTAGAACAGCTTCTATTTTTTTCTATTTCGGTTAAGATGGTAATTGAATACAGGGAGGGCCAGTGAACACTTAGGGCCATTTGAGGGGTACTATGGAAACCTGCTACAGTAGAATGCCTTAAAATATATGCATATATGAAAGAAATCTAAATGGAGTCACTGAATGATGGAGGAGTCAAAGCCTCAACTAGACACCCTTCACCACTAAATGAAACACCCAGTGCCAGGAATGGTTACTTCTAATTGAGTTGTTGGCCAAAGGGCCCCATGGAAACCCCTAAACAACTCATAGTGTTGTCCAGGCTATTGATTGCTCTCCACACACTGATGGCAAGGCCCCATTACTGAAGACAACACTTGCATATCTCACTGAACACAGAGGAGTTGAGGTGGTGCCTAACTAGAGCCTTCACCCCCACTGACTAGTGCTTATGGTACGGAGATGAACTCTGCATGCAACTAGAGGAGAAAGGTGAACACCAACCCAGCTACAAACCTTGCAGTCTGCCATGGTGACCAGCCTGAGTGATACTGACTGCCACAGCACCTGTGGGAGTAACCCACTTCTATCTGATTAGATTTAAGACCCACTCCATGAGATGGAACCCATGCCTGAAACTGCTCAGGTGGCCAAAAACTCGAGACCAGATAGGCCATGCGCCTGGGGGAAGCCAAATGCTATTGTTCTACTGAAGGAACATATTAAAAAAATGATTCCTAGTGACATTCTGCTATGTCATGGATCAGTGTCTCACTCAGCCATCATCATTGAAGCTTTCTCCTTCAATATATGAGAACTAATACAGAGACCCACAACTAGAAAATGTGCACAGAGTGAGAGACCTTGGAGCACTCAGTCCTACATTGGATGTCTTCATCAAATCATTTCCCTCAAAGCCCAGGGAGCTATGTGGGAGTGGAGGCAGAAAGAATGTAGGAACCAGAGGGCATGAATGACACCAAGAAAACCGTTTTCTAGACACAACAGGACTGATGTACATATGAACTCACAGAGACTGTGGCAGCATGCATGTGGCCTGCACAGGTCCAAGTTAGAGTCCCAGTGTTGAGAGGGGGGTGTGAACACAAACTCCCGTCCCTAACCAAGAAGCTATCTCCAACACAAGATGAACCCAGTGACATCTTTGGAAATTTTTTTTGTCTAATATTGCTTTTTCTTTAACCTTACTGTTCCTTACCTTGTATATATGGTTTCTGATTTTGTGTTGTTTTTTGTTTGTGTGTGTGTGTCTATGTGTATGTGTTTCTCATGCCTTTGCTTTTTAAAAAAAGATTTTCTAAAGAGACAGAGAGAAAGAAAGCATGGAATTGGGTAAGTAGGGAGGTGGGAAGATCTGGGAGAAATTAAGGGAGGGGAACCATGATCAGAATCTATCGTATGAGAAGAATTTATTTTCAATGTAAAAAGATGGTAATTGAATTCAATGAATGTGTTCTTTGACCTCAAGGATGTCATTCTGGATAAAAAGAAAATTTCATGCCTGGGAAGACAGTTCAATCATTAGAAAATAGAAGCACTTGCCACACAGCCCCCTCCCTCCAAAAAGCCCCTCTGACTTCAACATTTATGTCATAAATAATAAAATAAAAATTTTACTCACTACATAATACAATCAATTGAGATGTTGAAGAACCACCTTTCAATGTCATGCTGGTATGATTTTCTTCATTTTTTCATAACAGATATGCAGAGTATGGTTGACTCATTCTAAAGCTAAGTCTAGTTTGCGCCAACAGACAAACACTCAAAAGCAAACAAACCACACAGATCCTTGGAAAGTATTGGAAACTGTGGATGTGGGTCTACAATTCACAGGGATTCTTCAGTTCAGAACTGATGCATTTACTCAGCTTGTGTATCATTTCAGTACTTTTACTAACTCAGAATCCCTTCCCTTCAGTTAAAATGCCGACCTGTCACTGTCGTGTTAAGAAGGCATGTTTAGCATGTGGGCTTCGAAAGTGGATTTTTCCTGCAACTCTTTGTTCATGTCTTGTATGAACAATATGACTTTATGATGGGGATAGTGTTTGAAGGGTTTGGCTGAGTGCTGATGATGTTAGTACCCTTTAGTACACTTTGCTGATATCCTCCAGGGACTGGTCTGGGTCTGTGTTCTCTACAGGTGTAAATGATACTGAAATATCCATGGTTTTACTTTACCAACTGGCATTGTGCAGGGCAGAAATTCCCAGCTACTAGACAGCTGAACTTGACGTGTAGTAGCTGTTATCCTCTGCTTTTCCCTGTCTTCACATTTGAGGGCTGCTCGCAACTTCATTCTCCGCTGGTCAGTATGTGGCTGAGCTTTCTTTCTCTGACATCGGGAGTTGAAAATGATCTAATAATCACATAGACAATAAGCAGGCTCATCAGGAACTCTCAAATCTGAGTTGTTTTAAGGAGTCTGATTTTATTTTATTTTACATTTATTTGGTCTCCCCAAATGACTCTCAGAGGATGTGGAAATTGCTCTGATGAACACATCTCCAGATGAACACAAGAAGCAAGACAACAACTGTCAAGGGGCCAGCACTCATTCATCCAAGGGGCCAGCACTCATCATTCAAGGGGCCATCACTTATTCATTAAAATGTGATTGAGTTAAAACGACTTGTTTGGAGCTATTCTATGTGTCTGAAAATATTTGTATGTCACTTACATTTGTATAACCCAGAGACCTTTTTAGCTGAATTCCTCTGCTAGATAAAACTTTCAATCCTGGTGAAAAGTCTTGACTGATTTAAGTACATACAGTTTGAAAATGACCCCCTGTCGACTATATAAGTACTGATTAAGCCCATAGGTAAACTCTCTAAATTCATTGAGTAGATGCAGAGTCCCAGGATAAGTTGGGCATCCATTGCCTTTATTTATTGTTAGATATTTCATGCTTTCAGGGAATTTGCTGGTAATTTTCCTAAGATTTCATTACACAGAAGAAATACCTATCTATGTGTGAGAAACTCATAGTTAGCCTCAAGTAACAAATAGTAATCGTTATTTTACACTCTATTTCAATTAGTCTTAATCTTTTGTTTGCACAGCCTTGCAAAGCTGTAAAAATATCAGTCATTATAGTTTAATTACTAACTATCATCCCAGGTGGCTAACTCCACTTCCTTTGAAACAAGTTCCTTCTTTTGATTCATTCTGCAAAGCTGCTATCTGTCTTCTCTAAGGATGGCATTAAGCTGCTCTGCTGGGCTCTGTAGGTCACAACACAGGCTGTTTTGAGTCTGAGTTCCTTCTAGAGCCAGAGAGTTATTGCTGCCTTTGCCTTTGCCTTTTGATTCGGCCCGTGTGCCGCTCCACTTCAGGGCAGAACCACACTTGGGTTTTATATAATGACAGAAATGGAATGCTTCCTGCTCTCCTGTTTATTTAGTAAAACATTTTACATTCCTGGATAGATACCAGTCTGTCATTAATGGATTCTTGGCTTTGGGCCAATAGCTAATAGTTTTATTGGTCCTCATAACATAGCAATGTGATTTTTGTAACCACCAGGGCCTCCTTTCTCCCCCATCTCTCTCTCTGTCTTTCTCTCTCCCTCTCTCTCGTCTATCTCTATCTTTCCATCTCTCCCTCCTCCTCCTTCTCTTCCTCTTTTAAAAATATCACAACAAACCAGGTATGCCAGTTTTTTGTTTGTTTGTTTTTGTTTTTTAAGAACCACATATTTCTCTTTAAATCATTATCTGTTCTACCCCATTCTTTTATTTTTCCTCTGGAAAATTCTCACATATTGTAGGATATTTTGGATATTTGAAACGGGGCTCAAGACTCAGTTGCTGAGCTTCCTTACTGCCCTACGGAGGCCTTATGGAGCTCATGTTCTACACTGCTGGAGAGTATTATAGTGAACACCTTTGCCCATAAAGCCCAGCCTGGTTCTCAGAATTGTTGTAGACTTTACCTCACATTCAATAAGACCCCCCAGGCTATTACTAGGCCCAGATCTGTTGGTGAATACTCACTTTCCAGTGACTAATTCCAGGGAAAAAACTTTGCTGAGCAATTAGTAAATAAAATTTCATTTTTATTGCAAGAATTTTATCTTTAAAAGAGGCAAGATTCTGAAATTTGGGCACCCAAGGAGAGGGTTCCAGTTATTTTCAGAGGCAGTTACTCTCACTCCTAGAAGTTATGATATGACACATGTTCCTGTTTGCATTAGCGGTATGGCACGGTTGGGGAAGAGTGAATGCCTCAGTGGTACAGGTCAAGTTTATTTAACACTGTGATGTTTTAAAACACAGTGCCAGCTCAAATATCTCAGAACTGCTGTGTGCTTTGCAAGGCAATTCTTCCCCAAACAAAATCAAATGACTTCTTTCCACTTTTGAAAGCAATGCCTACCAATAAATCAGTTTCAACCTAAAACAAAGTAAAGTATACTAGAGAACTCAGGCACGATGGGGCTCCATCAAGGCCCCGCTAATCACCCTTGATTCCATTAGTCACCCTCCACTGCCAGCCTGGGTTTGCAATGAATGTATTTTACTGTTTGGGTAAAAATTATGTATAGATTTATAGAGCTCATGAAAACAGTGTAACTTCTAGAGAATGAAAGCTAATGTTCTTTTATATGATAAGCACGTATTTTGATTTGCTGACGTCTTTAAAGGGAAGTCTATTTCACCTTCTAGGTCCTACCCTGTTCTCTCTTACTGCTAACAGCAGAGTCAGATACATTTGGAAACAGAATGGAAGACCAGGAATAAACAGTTGCTCCTATTGTTTCTGATTACACAGTCAACCTTGCCAGTTGTCAGACTTGGGAAGGACTATTTCCTCCCTGTGTATGTAATAGTGCTCCTCTGGGTAAGAAATGTGAGGACCGACAGGCTTAGTTATAGATTTTGTTCATTGACTTGGTTCGTGATTAAGGAAAAGTCTCCCCAGTAGGGAGAACAACTTCTTCCTGGCACCATAGTTATGTGAAAATCCAGGGTGAGCAAGTGGAAGGAACAGCTAGATCAGTGTTCTATCAGAAGATGTTCAGAGCAGCGCGGGAGACAGAGAGAGTGGAGGTGACGCTGGCTCTTAAGTACTTCGGTCTGAAAGTGACGCACATGGTTCCCCTTGGGATGCTGTTGGCATAAATGATCAAATGAGTGAATTAGGAGCAGGCATTAGAAACTGAAAAGTATTCACAGAGCCCCAAACCACATCAAGTCAAGAGGTATATGTATATTTGCCTTTGTATAAGCTAGTATTCTGTTTCTGTGATAAAATCCCCAGACCGAGGTAATTTGTAGAAGAAAGAGCAAACTTGGGCTTACAGTTCCAGAGGGCTAAGAGCCATCATGCCTGGGAAGTGTGGCAGTGTTCAGTAGGTATGGCAGGAGCAGGAAACTGAGAGCTCATGACTTCACATACAAGCACGAAGCAGAGAGAGACCACACTGGAAACGGCGAAAGTTTTTAATTTCAAAGCTTTCTCCTGGGGACATTCCTCCTCTAGCAAGTATGAATTACACCTCTCCAACATCATCACCAAACCAGGGATGATGTTTAAATGCTTGACTACGGAGGGGGCATGCATTTTTCATTCAAACCACAGCAGCCTTGGCATGTGTGGAACCATAGCTGGACTAGAGGTATGAGTTCTCAGGAGTCCCTGTTGTAGCCTCGGGTTCCGAGTCTTCCCAGTGGCAGGTGACCTGGTAACTCGTTTTGAGGGATGTTCTGAGGAAGCGGCAGAGCAGAAGGTGGCCACATGGCTTGCCATGAGTTCTCCCAGGCAGGGTCTGTTGTAAACATGAATTTTTACCATAGTGGGCTGGTAACGCGTACCACTCCACCACGATGCTTCCTCTTCCAGCTCTCTCTTCGTAAATGGGTTATGAAGTAATGCTCTTGTCTACACACTTTCCCTTCGTTTTGAACTCCCTATCTCGGCCTGAGTAAGAATTTTGCAAGCTTTGAAATATGTCAACATAAAATAAGCTTTGAGACAGCTTGAAAAATGTAAGATTCATAATGGACTCTACTAAAAATATGGTCTGCTAAAAAAACAAACCTTGCTCGATCTTCCTCACTTGGAAAAACAATCAGATGGAACTCAGTGTGTATCACCATCGTTTTACAGAGTCCCGTACCACAAGAAGCCCTGCATTTCTCAGTGAGAGCAAGTGTATCTGCCATGTCCTTTTCAGCCACTTGCCTAGTGACCTCTGCGACCTCTTCACATTCTACTTGACATTCTTCAGCCTCGCACAGAAGCTGCCTATTTCATGAAGTCTTCCAGATGACTCCTCACATGGCAATTCTGGTGGTGTGTTGCCCTTCTGAGCTCATCAATGACCTCCTCCTCCCTTCCAAATAAAGTAGGAATGAACTCATAAGTTCCTTTCTTAACAACTTAACATATTAAGAGTTTATTATTTATTTATTTTTACCCTTTGCCCTGCTAGGGATCAAAGCCAGGCTCTTGCCTATGCTAGGCAAGCACTATGTGGACCAGGCTGGCCTCAGACATACAGAAATCTCCCCGCCTCTCTGCCTCATGAGTGCTGGCATCAAAGGCATGTGCCATCAACTTCCTTACTTCAGTTTGTGTCTATGTGGAAGCTGCTGCTGTCTGCAGAGGAGGGGGTGTGTATATGGCCGTGCTCCCCTCGGGACCCCCCACTTTTTATCTTATCTTTACTATTCATCAACAGGACTTTTCAGGGCCACTCTAGCACAGAGCGAGAGTGGAGATGCTCCCAGGACCTTTTAAAGGCCCCAATCTGGAGGTGACATATATTATTTCTCATTTCGACTGCAAAGTGACTGAGAAGTGTAGCTGTCACGGGGGGAGGGGGGCAGGAAGGATGAAACTGACATGTGTTAAAGCCTGCCGGGGTTTGGGGGAGGCCTACACGACGGGCTTTTGCTAAGAGTAAGAGGTAGCATTTTGGTTTAGTGCAGGCAGTTAATATGGTGGAATTGGCTGTGGTTATTGGAAATGGTCAAGGCAGGAGGGAATACAGGTTAGAAGCTGAACTATTCCACTGCACTCATTTTCTTATAGTGTAAAAATCCTCATTGGTTGCTGTGGATATCGTTCTATATAAATAAAACACTGATTGGCCAGTGACCAGGCAGGAAGTATAGGCAGGACAAGGAGAGAGGAGAATTGGGGGAAAAGGAAGAAGGAGGGGGAGACACTGCCAACCACCACCAGGACAAGCAGCATGTAAAGATGTTGGTAAGCCACGAGCCACGTGGCAATTTATAGATTTATAGAAATGGGTTAATTTAAGATATAAGAACAGCTAGCAAGAAGCCTGCCACGGCTATACAGTTTATAAGTAGTATTAGCATCTGAGTGATTATTTTATACGTGGGTTGTGGGACTGCGGGGCTTGGTGGGACCTGGAGAGAAGCTCTCCAGCAACAATTGGTTTTCATTGCTTATCCACATGTTCTGTGTGTGGGAGAACATGCTCTTCTATTATTTTTCTAACTTATGGCTCTCTTCTGTCCCAGTCACTGGGTGTACCCATGTTGGTTGGGATATTTTATACCTTCAATCTATCTGAGGTATCTATCTATCTATCTATCTATCTATCTATCTATCTATCTATGGAAGTTCTACCCCACATGTGATTAGTTTATTTTTAGGGGTCTATTTTTTTTTACATGTGCTGTCACTGTGTCCAAATTTTTCATTGCTGTGGAATGATCTTAGATGATGAAGAAATAAAAGAACTTGACATCAACAGCATCTTTTTCCTCCAGAGCAAAAAACGTGAACTGTCATGTGTAGAGAAAAGGGAGCAGCCCTGAGTTTAGTCCTTTGCTTTAGAAAATAGCACTTCTCATGGGCAGGCTTCTGGGAACCCGGTGCCTATGGTGTGACACCTTGCACAGCCTTGGTGCAGTGGGAAGGGGCTTGGACCTGCCTAGGCTCAGTGAGCTGGGCTCTGCTGACTCCCATGGGAGACCTCGATTTGGGGGATGTGGGGATGGCTGGGGAAAGAGGGCTAGGGGGTGGGAGGAGGGAGGAGGAGGGGTCTGTGAATAGCATGAGGAGTGAGTAGAAAATTTCTCTTTTTTTGACTTTATTTATTTATTTTTAAATTACATTCATGATATTCATTAATTACACTCATGATATTAATCACATTTGTGGTATTCATAGATTACATTCACAGTATTCATTCAATTATATATATAATATATATATTTTAATTTTAAATGCTGAATGTCATTTATTTAAGGGGGGAGGAGGTCTTAAATACAGGCTTACAGCACAATGGGAGGACCCCGGAGGGCAGAAGTTCGCTACTGATATTTTACAATCTTGCTTCTAATCTGTTAACGCCCATTATTCAAGGTACCAGGCAAGGAACTTCCCTTAAGCATTTGGGAGGGTGGAACCTGGCAGGGAATTAGCATAGGGAGAATATCAAGGTCAAGGTCCACAAGCAAGGTAACAGTTACCCAAAAGGGGGCCAGGGCCCTGCAGGCCCCCCTTTTATTAAAAAATGAGCTTCTGACTTGGATTGTGTGGGATGTCAGCAGGTCACCTTACCCATCATGGAGATGCCTGCCCAGGCCACACAGGTGCTCTGTCTTAGGTTGGTGAGTGCCCCCCAGGCGTTACCCGTCTCTGAATACTCATTATCATACAGGCGCAATCGTGTGTGAGCTGCAGAGTTACTGCTGCCAAAGATCTCAAAGTGGCACTGGGCTTGCAATCTGTGTGTTCGATACAGAAAAGACCAACAGAGGTCCTATCTCACCCATAGCCAGTAGGCTAAAGGCAACTGAGCCATTCCCTTCCTTAACAAGCCATACTGTACGTTGGTGTCCTTGTAAGATAGTATCCCAAAAGCCACTGGGACTTGAGTTTATAAATTTATAATTTTCAAAGCCAATCGAGATGTATATAGCTACTGAATTAAATTTATCATGCCCCATAGAATGAGAGATTAACTAACTGTGGTAGCTACTTATGTTGCCAGGGTCTCCATTGTGCTAGCTGTAGTAAGCAATTATGAAATGGTGATCCCAGAAAGAGTAGCAGTGGTGGGCGCCATTGCTATAACAGCAACAGTGGCAAAATTTCTTAATAAAGAAAAAAAAAAGAAAATAGCACTTCTTTTTCTTTTGGGGACTGCCCCTTTCTGTCATCACGTGATTCTGCCAGGGACCCTGCCTTCTAGTCTAGGACTAGACACGAGACTGAGGGTGGCCTTCCAGAGAACCAGACACCTGCAGCCCCCAGAGCTGGTCCAAAGTTGTGCAGCCAGATAGTAAACCAGATTCCCCAGGTTCCTGTGATTGGTGTAGGGGCATAGATGAGTCTATTTTATCAGCATGGATTCCAACACTTTAGTATAATTCTGCCAGTGTCACAGAGAGGAGAGTGTCCCTAGATTGCTGGCCACCCCGAGTAGAGCATGTCAGAAAACAGACATTCTGAAGGATCACAGCCTGGTTGTCTGTTTCTGACAAGATTCATGGGGCCTGAAACTGGACCAGCCCCAAAAGTCTTCAGTCATGGGAAACCAGTTCCATTCCATCATCTTTATTGATCTTTCTCTTTGTTTAATCTGGGAAGTCTTCTAATCTGTGCCCACATGGATCGCAAAGCTTTGATCATATAGGTATGTAGGGAGACATTATGCTCACTGTGATTTTAAATGTTTGCACATCAGTGTGACTCTTGGGGTTTTTGTTTAGAACTGATCTCATTATATGAAAATTTCACAGCATTACTTGGGAGATACTCAGATACTTTTTATGGAATGATATCCAAAGACATTTTTGTTTCTGTGAATTTTGGCTTCTATATGCTGTGCTCATTTGCAAGATTAACACATAAAACCCTCTTCAGGGAGGCCAGCTACACTTGAGAAAATGGCCCACAGTTACTAATTAAAAAAAATCCCAAATGACAAGTGGGCAGATCTCCCTTCTGACCAACATTAAAAGCTTGAGTGGTGTCTGGGCTCCTCTCTGCTTTACTGATGCTGCTGTGCAGCCTGTTCTGCTTCTGGTGGACTCCCAGCTGGCTCAGCAGGACCACACTCAACAGCCCTCACTTAAACCACTTGCTAGTGACTGATTCCCACATGACTTAGTTCCTCTGGAACACCTCACTGGTGCTTCCTATCACATTCTATAGGCCTCCTTGTTTGTCATACAGTGTTACATTTTGTCAAGCTGGCTGATATTTGGCTCAGGATGACATAGAAGATAAAAAGGAACAGACACAGGAATTAATTTGTTTGGATCTTTCCATATCATGGTGATCTGGAGCCTTCTTTATACAGAGCTCATGCCTCTTCTCCTCCTTCTTCTCCCCCCCGCAGAAACAGGCCTGTCCTTCCCCTTCTCCACAACCCTTCCCTTCTTATGTGGACTACAAGTTCATCTTCTGCTTTAGCCATATTCAGCATGTGTACACTTGTGTGTGCACACACACTCACAGAAACTCACACAAGACAGACATATATAGAAACTAACACATACATATAGACACACAGATATATAAACATAGACTCACAGAAATATACACACTCATACACAGAGACACACTCACACACAGACAAACATACAGAAACTCACACATATACACACACAGAGTCACAGAATCACACAGAGAGGCACACAGAGTTACATACACACATATTCATACTCACAAACACACACAGAAACATAGACTTACAAAGAAACACACATATACACACACAAACTCACAAAGGTACGTGCACACGTTTGCTTATACTCACAAATAAACACACACAGGCACAGATTCACACACCAGCATACACAGACACACACAAACACAGACTCACACAGAGAACCACACATAGATACATACACATATATACACATACACACACACTCACAGACACACACACACAGGAATATGCCTACTTGTGAACCTTACTGCAGCTTTTCCCTATTTTTTTAAAAAATATATTTTGTGTATTTAGAGTTTAAATTTTTAAAAATAAAATTTAAATTAAAATATAATTACATCATTTCACCCCTTCCCTTTTCTCCTTTCAATTCCTCCCTGGGTTCCTCTTGTGTTACTCCTTTTCAATTAATAGCCTCTTTTTCTTTAATTATTATTGTTACATATAATCCCCCCTCTCAGCAGTGTTTGGTTGCCCGTAGTTCTTTGTCCAGAGATTTTTCTCCTTCTGCACTTGTCTGTTGATATTACCATTTTCACGTCTTTTATGCAGCCATTTCTCAGAGGCAGTCTCACAGCAGACTTCCTGGTATTTTGGATCTACAATCTGTCTGCTCCTTCTTCTTCTATGTAACTGAGCCATAGGTGCAGGAACTGTGCTGTAGATGTATCCACCGGGACCAGGCACTTTACAGTCCGTCGATCTCTGCATTGTGTCCAGTTGTGGTATTCTGTAATGGTCTCCACTTGCTGTAAAAAGAGGCTTCTCTAATGAGAGGCGGCAGCAACACTGACCTATGGGCGTGAGGATCAGACACGGAGTGCAGTTAAGGAATTAGGCTGGCCTAGCAAGGTGGTTGTAGTAGTTCTCCTCTAAGATCTGTGACCTCACTAGCTCCAGGATGCTAGCTAGGTTTCTAGTACCAGGCATGATTTCCCTCCTTAATTAAGAATGGGTCTTAATTCTTCTTAGCTGTTGGTTACCACCAACATATGAGCATCACTATTGAAGCTTTATTGATATCTTGCCATGCTGGTTATTGTTGTGGGTAACAGGCACCCCAAATGAGTAAAGAGGAGGGGGGTCAATACAGAAGGAGAAGGAGAAAAGAGGCACAGATATCATCAAGGTTGTTTCATAAATCCTTAAAGAATCATATTATTTTATATTTACCTAAAATTAAACATACTATATATGTACATACACACATCTTAAACAAAGTTATATCTTTGGGCTGACACTGCTCCCCATGAGAACCACTGACTAACAAAAACCCAGTATCAGGCACAAGGAAACTCCTTTTGAGTGGATGGTCAGGGTAGCCCAAGTGACTCCCAAAGCAATATAGACTATTACTGTTGCTCCTGTTACTGCAGACATCACACACTTGGTGCACAGGTCTCCGAGGAGTCCAGCCAGATTTCCCCCGGAAGCTCCTCCTAAAGCACTTTAGCTTTCAATGTGCTAGAAAATAAGCAAACTGCCAAGGGAGGGAGCAAGCAATAGCACTTCCCTCTAGGTGAGCTGTCCACCAAGGATGCTTCTTGTCCCCTCTTTCGGCAGTTTTAACTCCTGACTCAATGTCAGAATGATGTGTCATTCTTTAAAAGACATATGTGATGTCAGGGTTTCAGATTTAGTACCTCTATGATGGAAGGTGGAAGGTGGAAGGTAGTCATTCAATTTTCTAAAACTCTCCAGTTGGTTCTGATGTGTATATGAGATAAAGACCATTATTCTCTCTTTGTTTCCCTGAGAAAGCTTACAAAGCAAATGAATGAATAAATCAGTCAATAAATGATGGAACAAGAAGATGAAAGACAGACATGGCTTTGTTATTACACACACATACATACATGAATATATGTATATGTGTGATATGATGTGATGTGACGTGGTGTGTGTGTGTGTGTGTGTGTGTGTGTGTGTGTGTGTTGGTACAGGACTTGAACTCATAATCTTGTTACTTCAGCCTCTTGAGGGCTGAGATTATGACCATGAGGCACCTTGCTAGGCTATATAAGTCTTACAGGACAAATCATTGCACTGACTACAGAGGACATAGGAAAATAGGGTTGACTTTCAGGGAAGGAGGATACTGTGATATGAACAGTATGATGCATGGACCTTAGGAAATCTGTCTTTATTCCCTGGAGTTTTCCTCAATGACTTCTCAAAGCATAGGACTGCCATGACAGGTACTTGTGGGCAGACAGGGAAGAGAAGAACGAGGCTAACAAAGAATAGAGTCCCAGGCTCTGACCTAGAATAACTGACCACTATTTTTTTAATGTGACAAAAAGAAGCTGGTTTCTTTCTGCCCACATTCAAAGCCCTTAGTTGGGTTGGATTCAGCTGGACCACACCCTAATGCCAGATGCAGTTGTTTATTTCCAGCTTTTTAAAGGAACCACATTAGGGAGGGCACGCACGCCCTTTGGGCCCCCTTGAAAGAACCTGTAAAAATGAAGGCACTCCCTTGCAAGTAAAATATCCTTGAATGCAACAATATTTGGATAATTATAGTCTCCAAGGAGCATAATCCTTAAATGGCTGAGATAATTATAGCATCCCAGGACTATGGCACTTCTCTTTTAAGAGCATAATCCCAGGGGCAGAGGGAAGTGGGGACCCCAGGATGCTTCCCTTGCTGAGTCCTCCTCAGCCCACACCCTGTGATGGGTTATTCTCCTAGAATAACGCAGGGGGTCTGGAAATGGCTTTCTTATTGACACTGCATCACCAGGGTGCAGCATGGAATGCAGCACAAACCGGTGTGACTTAATGAATGCAGTTAGACCTGACAAAGAAAAGAGAGCCTGCATGTCAGCAAGGGAGGTGAGCAGCAATTCTCTGGAACCACACTTTTGATAGGTTTGCAGAACCACCATGGTGCCTCATTGCACAGGGTTTGGAAAGGAGAGTTCACACTTGTGAGTATGATTTTCTGTCTCTCTTCTAATGCAGTCTCAGAAGCTGGTTGGTTAGAGAGAGTAGATATAGCATTCTAGCCATGGCCTCATGTGATCTCTCAAAAGTATGAGCATTTTCAAAGTACTTCTTTGGCCATGGGTGAGTGTCTAACTTTGACCAGTAGGGTTCCTATAATCTGTGAGTTCACAAGACAGAAATAGAAACTGGAGATGTGTATGCTGCCAATCATCATTACTGTGAAAACAATACCAAATGCATCTTTAACTGATCGTTAGTCAGAGCAATCTTGCCCACCTGGAAGTGGCAGGCTGTCTACCAGAGAAAATTGCACCATTCCCTTGTTTCTGAGGTCCTCTTCCTTGTTTGCATCGTACTGATTTTCTCTTGATTGGAAGTGGCTGTCTGAGCCACTATTTGAGGGGCTATATAAGCAGATTGCACTCTGTTTCTTGAGAAGTAGACCATGATTCCATCAAGGATCAGTAGTGCTGGGGGCGATAAGACAGAGGCAAATGCTCTCAAGCTTGCTTGCTACCTACCACCTTCAGGGATTATCCCTATGGTTTATGGGAACACACTGCATTTTCCTTTTACAACCTGCTGATGTTTGGTTCCCACAATTAGGAAAGGTTATGAATCACTTTGCTAATGAACTCTTTCCCTTTGAGCCTTGGCAATGATCTTTTTTCTAGTTCAGCTAGCTTCCATGGGCTTTTATAGATAAGAATAATAACATGCTTTACTGACTTCTATTTCCCGAGCTGGTAAAGGAGGTAAAGGAGAAATTTATTTCTAAGATTACTTTGAATCTTACTTTCTAAAATGTTGTTCTTTGCATTAATGTCCTTTGCAACATTAATCCCTTCACTCACTACCATTGATTTCATCCTACTTTGCAAACATATCTGGACACTGGGAAAAGAAAAAAAAAAGGTCTTTACTTTGTCTTTTCAGAGTGTGTTACTCATGTGAGCATATAAGCAGTGCTTTTTCTCTTACAGTACAGCTGTACATCTACTGTCCCAAGCTAGAGACGATGATGACGATGATGACGATGATGGTGGTGATGATGATGATGACAAGGATTTGATTGTTTGAGACAGGGTTTCTCTGTGTATCCCTGGCTGTCCTGGAGCTTGCTCTATAGACCAGGCTGGCTTTGAACTCACAAAGCTCTGCCTGTCTCTGCCTCCTGAGTGCTGAGATCAAAGTTGTATACCACCATGCCTGGCTCAAGCTAGAGATTTTACAGCCATATGAACTCACTATCCACTTCCAATGCTATAGGTGCTTTCCCCAAGGATGTAGTACATCCGTGATTGTTTTACAAGGTGATTCAGACATGAGTTACTGTGACCTTGCTTTGTCTGATTATTTTATTTCTATTTTCTCATTGAACCATGTAGGTATCAACTGGGCATACTTCCTATGACTCATGAATTGTCACAGTGTCTAGGAAGGTCTGCTTGTGATTATACAGAGGTAGAGGTTGGAGCAACAATACACAAGGCTAAGAAGCACTACAAGTCTCAGAACAAACCCATGGGCAGGTTTTCTATCATCAG
Organism: Peromyscus nudipes; assembly: GCA_902168325.1. Lineage (NCBI taxonomy): Eukaryota > Metazoa > Chordata > Mammalia > Rodentia > Cricetidae > Peromyscus > Peromyscus nudipes. The sequence continues at coordinate 30,562 of CABHPH010135315.1, forward strand.
CAAACACAGATGTTAGAGAACAGTGCTTTACAAGAGAGATGGGCTTCCTCATCACCAAATCAAGCTTTCTATTGAATCCATGCAAATGTGAGAGTCAGAGAGTGTAAAGCACAGCTTCCCACCATTCTCTATTTTTTTTTTTTTACTGTAGCAACATTTAACATGAGATTTAGCTTCTAGAAGATGAAGGAATCTTTATTTGAGGCATTTAATTCTTGTCAACACCTACTTAAAATGTCTTAAAACTTCATGAGAAAAGTCAGACATCCTTACACAGAATATGAAGCATACTAAAATTTGCCTGTCTGCCTCTTCAACTGAGTTTCCACTCTTGGCTTTTCCCGGTTCATGCTCCTGTCTCTTTAAGCGCTGCAGGGTTTCTCACAGCCATTGTTTTCTCACGTCTTTGCTCTCCTCCTTCAAGTTCTTCAGCTAATTCCTGTCTAGGCATGAAGACCTAACATACATCACCTCCTCCAAGCAGGATCCTCTGAATGTGGTTCTGCTATTGCCCCTGCATCTCCTGCTTCCTATCATTTGGTTTCCTGTACATGATAGTCGATTTCTGTGTCTGAACTTGTCCTAGACCTTGGACATTTTGAATAAATTGATGCTTCATCTCTGCGTTCACAACACCTTGGACTGCTGTGCTTTGAATCTGAAATGTCCCCCATAGGTTCATGTATTTGTACATGTGAGGGAGCTGTTTTGGAAGGTTGTGAAACTGTTAGAATGTGGAAGCTGACTGGAGGAAGTACATCACTGTGGCAAGGACCTTAAGGTTTGAAAGCCTGGACCTACTTCTGGTGCACTCAGCACTTATTTGTGGGCAGTTAATGAAAACTATTTAACTTTCTTAATCTTTTCTTCCTCACCCGTCAGACAAGGATAGCAGCACTTGCCTTGCAGGCTTTCTGAGGGGGTAAGAAAATGCAGGAAAATTGCCTAGCCCAGTACCTATCAATGAGGGAACTAGTTGTTGTTCTTACAAATGGAAGTGCATTGCCATGAGGCAGAGAAGTGAGGGTTGTGACTGTAGCTGAGATTCTTGGAAGAACAAAAGCCGAGTGTGCTCAACCAGGGCCAGGCTTTCAAGGAAGGTCTGTGGAATGGTCCAGAGCTGGGTTCAGCTTGCTCCCACAAAGGCTTTCATTGACAAGTGGCTGTGGGTGATCTTAGTTCAGTGATTATTGAGGAAATCACCAAATTGGATATTTGACAGTCACACCACTAAGGCAAGGAAACCATCTAATATGGTAGAATAAGGTTGAGCGTATTTACTTTTCTCCTCTTGCTAGAGTTATGGTTGTCATGAAGGGATCAACCAGGACGCTGCTGTCACAACTACTCAGTCTGGCCAAGCTGCAATTTGCAAACTGTAGCAATCATTTGTATTAAAAGGACTGAGATATTTGGTACAGTCCAGGCTCAGTTAACCAGAACCCAACTACTTTGAGTGCTCAAAAAACCAAGTGTTGGATTCACTTCCAAAGGAAGAGGTGCATCTTAGAGTAGACAAACGAAGACTGGGTTGAAGGGAGATAACCAAGGAGCTAAAGAGTCAGATCCCCAGTGAAGAAGAAAACAAAGGCCAGAGCGATCTACTCGTGACTTCCAGAACTTGGTCAGATTTAGTCAGAGGTCAGCTCAGACTTCTTTGCTAAGTATAGACTGAAAGTTTGGATTGTGAAGCTAAAGCAAAGTGAGTTGAAGTCCATTGTTTCTATTTATGGCTTTCGAGACACTGGGCAGATCATTTAAGTCAACGAGGCCTCAGTGAGCTCATCTTTACATTGGAGATAGCAGTCATAACTAGTTACTCAAACTTACAGGAGCAAAGAATAGTAGGGCTGTTACCAAGGGCTACAGGTTGGCATAAAATTTTACTTCTGCTCAGCGCATCATTTCTAGGGTTCTCCTACACAGCATAGTGACCATTTGTTAGCAATATCATAATGTCTGTAGTGTTCCCCACTGCTCAAAATGGGACTCAAAGAAAAATGGGGAAGAGTGCTACAGATGCTATATTTTGCTTTCAGGTAACCTCCATATAGGTTTCTATAGTGCTTATACTAACTGGAATTCCCAACAATGTATAAGGGTTCCTTTCCCCCTCTGCTTCCTTGCAAGCATTTCTAGAGTTTTGTTTTCTTAATGATGATAGCCATCCTGTAGTGTAGTGAAATGGATTGTTTTCTTCAATGCTGGGGATCAAACCCAGGGTCTTGAACGCAATGATTAAGCATATCTCCAATTTATAACACTATCCTTCAGAATAATGATTTTTTCAAAAGACAATTACTAATAATAAAATTTATACAAAAATCAACCAAAATTGTGATGAAACCAGAAAGCATATAAAAAAGAAAAATACCATAGTAACATAGTCTTGTAGAGAATCAGATATTTTTTATTAAGCCTAAGTGCGGTAGAACACGTGGAACATCTTACATAAGTTTTCTATATGATTTAGTATATCATTGGGCCACATTCAAAAACTTTGTATCTGATGTGTCAAATGACTTTTCTACAGTTCAAGTAAGTATAGATTTCTTGGCAACAGCCTAGTTATTGTATTTTCTCATTGTCAATAGAAAGCTCATTGTAAAGAAAATGCATATCTGTAGTCTGTATTAGCTTCTAGCTACTGTAACAAATGACAAAGAACTTTGTGGCTTATAATAACATAGTGGTAATACAATTATCTTATCATTCTTGCAGTTAAAAGTCTGAAATGGATTCCACTAGGTTAGACTCACAACACTGGCACAGCTATGTCCCTTCTGGAAGCTCCAGGAGACAGTATGTTTCCTTGTCCTTTTTAGCTGCTGGAGGCTGCCTATGTTACCTGATTGGCCTCCCTGTCTTCCACTGTCAAAGCCAGCCCACTATATAATTCAGGATAATTTGCTTTCTCAAGGTCAGTTGATTGGTGAGTGTCATCCTCTTTGTAATATAGCCAGTGGAGTCACCATTATAGGAATTAGGGTACGGACATCACCACATCACTGAGGCAGGGCATGGCGCCATTATTTTGCCTATCACTAACTCCTTAAAAATGTACTGAGAGAGTGAAAGATGTTTATTAGCATGTATAAAGACTCATGTGTGTCAGTGTGCAAACATAGATGCATGCGAGAGGCAATTAAGAGATGACATTTTGTTTTTGGACTCTATAGTCATGGACCATTGCACATCACTTTCATGGCCAATTCTGGATACCAAAGTGCTTCTGATCACTTTCGCCACAGATGCCCACAAATTAAACTTAATTTGAATGGTGTTTCCTCAGATGTAGGCAGCAAAGGTAGAGAGTTCATCTTGAGAGAAATCTAACCCAATTTGGCTTCAGCAATAAAGGGAAACTTTCAGCCTCAGAAAATGGGCCAGATGGGATCATATTTTCTAAGTGAATGAATAATCATAGGCCCAGCTCTGTTTCTTCATGACTTCCCTTCTGTTCCCCGTCAGGTAACAGTTCTCTGGCTGCATTATCTCAGGTTGGCAAAGTGTTTTAATAGCCTCTGAGCATGTGCCTTCAGGGTCAGCCTAAGTCGTTTAGCACATGTAAGTCACCTGCCTACACCTGGAACAATCATGGTGGCCAGGAGAAGGGCTTTCTGCCACTAAAGCTGACGCTGTGGAGTCAGCTCTTAGGGTAATGACCTAAGGAAGGAAATAACACAAATGAAGGTCTTTCGGGGTGAGTGGGTACTGCGTCCACAGATAACACATGTTCACTAGAGCCAGATAGCAAATAGTTGGCATTAAAAAGAAGGTGTGCAGCCAACAAGATGGCTCAGAAGACAAAGGCACTTTTCTTCTTTAAGGAAAAAGATTTGTCTTAGTTTACATGTGTGGTAGTTTGAATGAGAATGGCCCCTATAGGCTCATATATTTGAATGCTTGATCCTCTGTTGGTGAAACTGTTTTAGGAAAGATTAGTAGGTGTGGCCTTGTTGGAGGAGGTGTGTTACTGGGGGTGGGCTTTCAATCTCTCTCTGCCTCTAGCTTGTAGAAAAGATGTAAACTCTTACTACTGCTACAGTGCTATGCCTGTCTGTCTGCCTGTCCCCTACCATGATGGTGACAGACTCACCCTTTGAAACTGTAAACAAGCCCCCAGTGAGATGCTTTCTTTTATAAATTGCCTTGGTCATCGTGTCTTTTCACAGCAAGAAAAAAATAATGTAACTAAGACGATGTATATGAGTTTTTAGTTTGTGTGTATGTCTGTGTACCATATGCATGACTGGGTCCCATGGAGGTTAGGAGAGAACATTGGATCCCCTGGTACTAGAATAATAGACAGTTGTGGGCAGCCATGTGAGTGCTGGGAGTCAAATATGAGTCCTACTCAAGAACAAGTGCTCTTAGTCACCGAGCCATCTCTCCACCTTCAAAGACACTTTCTTGCCAATCCTGATGACCTGAGGTAGATACCCATTATCCACATAGTGGAAGGAGAGAACTGACTCCAGAAAGATGTCCTGACCTCCACATATGACCATGAACGAATGTGTACACACACACATACACACACACACACACACACACTCACATACATATACACTCACACACATACATACATACTCACACACATACATACACATTCACATACTCACATACACACACACACACACCACTAAAATAATAAATAAATAAATCTAATTTAAAAATTCAAAACTCAAAGATATAATTTTGGAGAGTTGGTTGAATGTGTTCAGTTTAATTTCTTTAACTGAATCTTCAAAATATAGAAATCATCACAGGCTTCCCTAATGCCCAAATAATTGTAAAACAGATAACCATAAGCTTCACAGAGCTGTGTCATCTAAATATGAGTCATTATTATGCTCTTTTGTGGATGGATTATGCAGAAAAAGTTGACTTCCCAATAATACCTCATGGATTTAGGGAGAGATTGAGACCTTCTGCTTCAGATTCAGGCAGACATATTAGTGGCTCATGGCTAAATTATAAAATATTCACAAACACAGGGCTGCTTCAGAGTAAGTACAAATCCCTAATCTGTACAATCTCCCATCCAGCCCTTACTTTCCATTTAAAAAATAACGCTACCAGTTTATAAACAACTTTCATACCAAAGGCTTGACCCCTTGGGTGTTAAGTGACAAGAAAGGTGTACTAATGGACATTTTAAGTGGTCCACATCAGCAGACTTACCCCACCTCAGTTGGTTCTGGGTTATCAGTGGAATCTTTTAAAAATGACTTTCCAAACAAACTTAACAACCAGATGATCAGTGTAAAGAAAGGAAAGTTAAAGCCCCGAATATTTCAAATGCAGCCTTACAGAGGCTGATGGCTCATACATCACAGATCAATTTCTGCCCTCTAGACATTTTCCTCTTTTCTTCATAGAGCATGCCTTTTGCCTCCAGCCACACATTACAATAAAAAAAATGTTGTCAATGTTACTCACAGTTGCTTTTTCACATAACCCTGTGTTATGTGTGATAGTAACAAGCCAAGCCAAGCAGTCTCTTTCAATCAGTCTTAACTGAGTTTCTGATTAAATTGATTCATTGGCTCTGTGTGTGTGTGTGTGTGTGTGTGTGTGTGTGTGTGGGGTGTGTGAGAATGTATGTTTGGGTGTGAGTGTGTATGTTGTGTGTTTTATGTGTGTGTATGTTGTGTGTTTTATGTGTGTGTATATATGTGGTATATGTTTATGTGTGGTGTGTGTGTGTGTGGTGTGTGTGTGTGTGTGTTTAAGAATGTATGTGTGGTGTGTGAATGTGTGTGTGTGTGAGTGTGTTTGTATGGTGTGTGTGAATTTGTGGTGTGTGTGTGGTGTATATAAGTGTGTGGTATATGTATGTATGTATGTGAATATGTGTGTGAGTGTGTGTGTGTGTGTGTATGTGTGTGTGTGTGTGTGTGTGTGTGTGAGAGAGAGAGAGAGAGAGAGAGAGAGAGTTCTATCTTCATTCTAGGGTCACAAAAAGAAGGAGGAAATACTAAAGGATGAGACATTTAACCCAGTTTTTAGAAGACTGAGAACAGGACAAGGACTTGCGTCTGACATAGTGCTAGAGGAATTACGTCCCAGATTATTGAAGAGTGATAGGAAGAAGGACCAGAGGGTGTTCACCACAGGCAAACCCGCTCTTTCCTGTAAGCAAACTGCAATATTTAGGAACTTAGAGGCACCATGAAGTCCTAAGGATAAGCATGACACGGAACTAAAACCAGGATGGGGACCTTAGTGAATTGAGGTTCTGTAAAGGACACATGGATGCCAATATCTTGAGGAGAGGATTCCATCTCCTTGAAAGACACTGAATATTTATTGTTTAGAGAAACTGAGAGATACTGAATACATAGAGGGCAGAGAGGGAGTCTTAGGCCATAGGTGTGAACTTACTACTGCTGTTTAGCTAAATCAGTTCTCAACCTGTGGGTCGCAACCCTTTAGGGATCAAACAATCTTTCCACAGGGGTCACTTAAGACCATTGGAAAACACAGATATTTATGATTCGTTCACAGATATTACGATTCATAACATCAGCTAAATTACAGTTATTAAGCTGTAATGAAAATTATTTTGTGGTTGTGGTCACCACAACCTGAGAAACTGTATTAAAATTTGCAATGTTAGTAATGTTGAGAGCCACTTAGCTAAATTGTCATGGTGCCAAGCTGTCTTTCAAATACGTTTATATCCATAGGCAACTGTGATTCTCAAGTTTAATCAGAGAAGCTTCTCATTGTAGAGGCATATGACCTAAGAATCCCTCATCCATGGGCTTTGACTGGGTTTACAGTATTAGTTATGAGATCCCTTGTGTGGAACAGGCCTCCATTCCAATAAGAAAATGGTTAGTTATTCCCCGAACAGATATGCACCAGTGGGCATATCCTACCTGTCAGATCAATACAGTAGATCATGGGGTTCATAGCTAGATAAAATTGTTGATGCCTTTTCTATTTCAGTAGCCTGTGTAGCAACTCCCAACACTGGGAAAGCAGGCCAGCAGGCAGCATGCTTCCATCTCAATTCCAGCTTGATTTCTCTACACACTGACTAAGTGTGTGGTGTCTTCAGCAGTAGGGACTTAACAACTAGTGGGAAACAAAGAGAGTGACAGGAGCCTATGTGTAGGGGGTTCTGGATCTTCCCTGACCGACAATTCAAAAGGACATACCTTTTACTTGGCACTGGGGCTTTTGTTTATTATGAGTTGTCATTTTTTGAAAGGAAAAATGTGCAGGTGTTCTTCCATTCGGATGCATAGACCATCTTTCCATTTCTGATGTTAACAGTTGTTGATGCTCATCCATAACTTATTAGTGTTGCAAAATTGAGCTAGTCTATCAGCCCTCTATCACCTATTTACAATGGTTCCTTAAAGTGAAACTCACCCCCATTTAACATTTGATTACATGAAAGAAAGATTATAAATGCTTGGTTCTTTCTCTCTGCCATTTTATAAATGATGAATGACTTACTACTACTCTTGAAGGATGTTGGGTTTTGCTTCATGGGTTTTTGTTTGTTTGTTATATCAATTATACAAAATGATACATTTCATTATGATATTGTCGTGCATATACACAATGTAGTTTGGTGATATTTGGTGGTAACCCCATGTTACCTTTCCATACCTTCTCAATCTATTATTTTTTTTCTCGAAGCTTAACTTGCCTTGTTTTTCTTTGTTTGGCTCTGGGATCCTTCTGAGAAGATGTTAGTAATCACTGATAGCTTTTTTGCTATCTAGAATGACAGGATGACCCAGGTTCATGTGGACGATTTTTTCTTTAAATAGTCATTGGCAGTCTGATGGGATGGCTCGGTTGGCAAAGCACTTGCCTTCCATGAATGAGGATCTGAGTTTGCAATTCTTGAACCCACAAAAGTCCAAATATTCTGGCACATGCCTATAACCCCACAGAGGGTAAGATGGGAGGTAGAGACAAGCAGACATGTGGGAGGTGTTGGGCTAGCTAACCTGGACTACCTGGTAGGTTCTGGGCCAACTGGAGACCCAGGCTCAAATGAAAGGTAGAAAGCTCTTGAGGACTGACATGTGACGTTGTCATCTGATCTCTATATACACTCTGTGTGTAAGTACACCCCTACTCACATACATACCTGTCCCCACATGAAGGTGCCCACACACACACACATAAAAATGTTAAAATACGGTCTTCAGAGAAAAGTTTATATAGTGAAAACTGGAACTCAAAGAGAAGTCCAAAAGAAGCAAATAATACAGAAAACATAGAGACTGCCAGAAAATACTTTAGGGAGATCAATGAATGGGAGATAAAGTCATTTCTTGGAGTAAAAAAAATGAACAAAACAAATCACAAAACAAATGAAAAAATATGAAAAATGACACTTAGGCTTACCATTCAACTAATTATAAGACCAGAGGAAAATAACAGGGAAAAATCAAAGGAAGGAAGTTACCTAAAAGACCCTTTGCAGTTACCCAAAGATTAAAGCTACGGACTGGGAGGACCCACAGAGAACCAATTCTAATGAATAAAAACAGACCCACATGATGAAATTTCAAGATGTCTCAGAGCATCAACATCCAAAGGAAGAGCCCTAAATCGATTCGGTACAAAACCCTCAACCAGCCCAGCTTCGGACATCTCAGGGTTAAGCACTAACACTGGAGAGACTTCTGCCCCTAACAAGGTGGCAGGCAGGCTAGGGACTGGGCTTACTTCCCTGCCCAAGTTAAAAAGAAAACAACAACAACAACAACAGCCCAACAACAGACCAGACAAACTGTGTCAAGCAATATTGTCAAGACATTGGATGCCAGTCAACAGAGGAAAGTGATCCAGGAGAGATGGAAGCAGACAAGGTTGTCTCAGCTCACTGTTTGGGAAAGATTTCAGGCCCTGGAAGTGAATTTAAGATTAAGCAACAAGACCAGAGAGACTAGGGAGCTACAGTTCACAGAAAAGAGGATGGAAGAGAACAGAGCGATATAGAGAAAACTCAGGAGCGCTGTAAAAAGAAAATCTTCATGTATTCAGCAGGGTTCTGATCAGCATGCTCCTGAAGCTGGGGAAGGAATCACATAGAAGAAATAAAGAAAACAGTACTTAGAGCTCACAGACATCTGGGGAAGCGTCTTTCTCTACCATCCAGACTGGGAGACCTCATTTGGACAGTGTTCTGAAGGCTCTGAAGGTCACTCTGATCTCATTTATCAAACATTATCGGAAACACCCAGGGCTGGACAGAGATGGCTCAGCAGTTTAGAGCACATGTCACTCTTGCAGAAAACCCACAATGGGGTGTCCCACTTGTAACTCCGGCTTCCAAACACCCTTTTGTAGCTTCTGCAAGTTACTGTAGTCATGTGCACAAAGTCACATACAGATACAAACATACACACATAGTTAAAATAAAAACAAAACCCTTAAAATTAATTTAAAAAATCAACACCACACATCTATGTCTGTAGCACCTTGAACACACCTGATCTCATCTAAAAGCAATACCCCAAAGGACCACACACTTAAAAGTAACTTCCAGGATGAAACTCAAGAATATTTATAGGAATGTATAAATATCAAGCACCCCCAAAGATAAGATGCTATGTCTAGCATCTAGTGAAGATTACTGGAAAGAGCTGGCAAGGTGGCTCAGTGTGCAAAGGTACTTAATAAGCAACTTAAACTGATTCCATTAAGTTGTCTTCTGATTGACAAAACATGCTATAGCATGTGTGCCCCCCCCCCACTAAATTGGGGGAAAAGTTACCAGTGACTAGACATGCAAAGAGTAGAAGGAAAATACAAACCATATTGCATCCAGAAGTGGAGGGGAGAATCAGGAATATGTTGATACAAGATAACTTGATGTATCAAAGCCGCAGTAATATTTTTGGTTGGAGACTCAGCTCAAGTCTATAGAGTACTTGCCATTCAAGCACAAGGAGCTGAGTTAAAACCCCTAGAACTCACATAAACAATCCAGAAATGGTGTTGCACACTTGTAATCACACCACAGGAGACACAGGACAGGGCAGAAAATAAGCTGGATGGCCACCTAGCCTAGCCCAATCAGTGAATTCCAGGCCATTGAGAGACCCTGTATTAGAAAGCAAGGGGAGCAATCCTAAGAAATGGAGATGGAGGAGGAATGGATGGGGAGAGGGGTAGATGGGAGTCAGGGGAAGGGAGTGGGAGGAGAGGAGGGAGAGGAAGCTATGGTTGTATGCAAAATGAGGCAGGCGGATCTCTGTGAGTTCGAGGCCATCCTGGTCTACAAAGTGAGTTCCAGGAAAGGCGCAAAGCTACACAGAGAAACCCTGTTTCGAAAAACCAAAAAAAAATGTTAATAAAATAAAATAAATGATACCAGAGGTTGCTTTCTGAAGTTCTCATGCATGCTTATACATGTATATACATACATACATATATATATGTATATATATGTGCACATTCATGAACATGCACACACACAAACAATTCTATGTGATAAATTAATAATCAGAATCATATTACCTTATTTAAGTAATGGAGGAACTATCAGAAGAAATGGTTCTCAAAATAAAAAACATTGCTTTTGGAAATTACAATAGGAAGAAAGGGGACACAGAGGAGAGAAGTTTAGGTGGAGAGAAGGATGGGAGAGAAGGGCACAGGAGGGTTTGGGAAGGTAAATAACTAACACTAAAGATGTTTGAAAAAGCAGTATATAAGACTATTATTTTACAAATTTCTTAAATATATAAACATACATATTCATATAGAAGAGTTTAATTGTAGTTACCTTATATAGAGGATAAGGCTCTTCCCAAATAAAAGCTCAGTTCCAGGTATGAGTAATCTCCCTTTGAGTTATTAGTTGAGGGTGTCCTAGTAACACCCTCACCCCCAAACAATACAGGCTATTGCTAGTCCTCATTATTGCCAATCAGAACTTGATGATAAGACATTATTGCTGAAGACATTCCATACAATGGTAATAGGACATGGAGAAATCAAATTACTACTGATCAGAAAGCTTCCTCCTGCTACCTAGCTCTTATAGTAATGGAAGGTGCTATGCAGGATTGGGGGAGGGGAAAGAAGTCATCAGTTCTCTTAGATGCGAACCCTGTGACTTATAATAATGACGAGCATGAAAAGATAGACTTATGGGTGTAATAGTGGTACAGATGCTACAGGGGTAACTAACAACTTTCTGATTGGATTTAAAACCTGCTACACAAGAGAAAAAACAGGCTTGGTACTATAAAATCTGGCCATGAGTTTATGGGTATGTTGGCTCACAGGCCCCAGGAGTGAACCTTCTACCATTACTTTGCTAAAGGGGCATAGAATCAAACTTCCCTTTAAATATGTACCTCTGTACCCATAGATAAGTGCAACTCTCAGGTCTCATCAGAGGGGTTTCTTTGTGCACTGGATAGTGGTTAACACAGAAACTCATAAGTTGTCAAAGTACAGAGAGTAAGTTTCAATGGAGTACTCAGCCCTAAATGGGACATGAATACCCCAAGTCTCTCCCAAGGATTAGGAACCAAGAAGAAGCGGGGACAGAAAGGCTTTAAGAGGTAGAGGTTGGGAGGATCACAGCAAGCCCGTGTCTTCTGGATATGACAGGAACTCACAGCAGCTGTGGTTGCCTGCACAAGACTTGTATAAGATTAAGCCAGTCAACATTATAGCATGGAGTGGGGAGGGGCTCATGAGCTTCTATCCTTGACTGAGGAGCTACTGGTGGTTGATGGGTTGTGGGGAAGGGAAAGTTTGTGCTTTTTTTTCAAGAGTGAGGACCTGGTAGGTTGACCCTGTTCCAATGGATAGCTACATATCAGCACAGACTGGACTTGGTGAATTATTAAAAACAAAACAAAACAACAACAACAAAAAGACAAGAAGTTTGGAGAGGGTAAGTAGGTAGGGGCTGGGCCTTAGAGACTTAGGGATTAAGTGAGGGATGCCTATATGACCCAAACAGATTCTATGACATTCTCAAAGAATTAATGAAAGAAGAAGAGTAGAGCAGAGAATTGACATTTTAATTGTATTATAAGCACTTATATTTAACAAAAAGAAATCCATAACACCTATTACTCTGTACTGTTACAAAATAAGATAGTTAATTCCATAGAGTTGGCTCACTGGCATCTAAGCTGTAGCAGGTAAAACTGAATACATATAAAATCTTGACACATTTCTACACTATTTAAACAAGTTCATTATCTACTAATGTTGGCTTTTAGGATAATGACCTTTAAAAATGACACTTAAAAGGATAATGGTATTGTAAGTAAACTAAATAACATTTTAATGGATATTTAAAAATCACATTTTATGCAAAAGATTCATGATGAGTAGAATATCAAAATGTTACTTATTTTTAAAATCCTGTTTTAGGTTCTAATACTGTTCAGGACAGTATTGTTTAACCTACAATTATTAAGTGCTCCAGTTACTGGAAGACTAGGGATCACATGTACTTTCACATCTCACCATGCCGAATGAAGATTAACTTATCACTAACGACAGCTTGTTGAAAATTTTAACTTATTGTATAAATGTGAGTTGTTTAAAATAAACTCTATAGTACATTATTACCTACTAAATCATTCATTCTGATAAAAGGTATACGGTTTCTGGTGCCATCTAACAGTCATCAATCCTCTATTTTTTTAAATGCCCTTAGCAAAATGGATAATTCTTCTAGATACATTTTCTTTGCAGGTGACTAGTGTTTAATGTTATTAACCATCTGCTGCATTTACCTTACTCTTCCCAATGAAAGGGCAATTTGTCCAAATTCCATTGCTGATTTTTTTCCTCTGTGTAGCTTGGGCTACAAGAATGGATGGGCTAAATGCATTTTCTTTCTGGGAGAGGGTGTATCATGAGAATGTGAATGAGGGACTCCTGACTTTTGAAAGAGAGTGGGAAGTGAAGAGGCCAGTTAGCAGTTGCTGGGAGATATGGGACTCTACCTCTGGGCAGGCACCTTCCCTGAAAACCTGTTTCTCTCAAGGTCTCCTCCCATCTTTTTTTGGTTATTTTTTATTCAAGACAGGGTCTCATTTGTGTAGCTCTGTCTGTCTTGGAACTCACTATGTAGACAAGGCTGGCCCAGCTCAAGGTCCACTCTCTACTGCTCTCTTTGTAGGGCTCTAGAATAACCTGAATGCCACAATGTAAAAGGGAAGGCCAAGGTCAGGATTAAGGTGCCACTTCAAAGACACCTGTCTCTGTACAACCCGGTTAGTCTAGGGTGATGGTCTGCCATCATCCCAGCTGCTCAGCCTGCCCTTTACTTTGAGTCCCACCTCAGAATTCAGGCCTGGGTCAGAATCAGAGCTTTTCTGCTTTCTGACACTGCTCCAGAGGAAGCATGTTTGTAGTTTGGTTTCTAGCTGTCAATCATTTAATGAAAATACAGTTTAGGGGAGGAACATGGTTTAGCCCGTTGGATGAACCGTTGGGGCGTGGGGAGGACATTTTAAGGAAATAGTTAGACACAAAGAAAATAGCTGCATGCATTAAGATGTTTATGGTAGTTTTATCTATAATTCTAATTTTAAAAAGTTAAGAATATTAATGCCCAGCAACAAAAAATAGCTGCATTTGCTAAGTACTGGTACAAGTATTTTATATCTGATTCACAATGAAGTTTTTTTTTTTCTTCCCGAGACAAGGTTTCTCTGTGTAGCTTTGCACCCTTCCTGAAGCTCATTCTGTAGACCAGGCTGGCCTCGAACTCACAGAGATTCGCTTGCCTCTGCCTCCCGAGTGCTGGGATTAAAGGCGTGTGCCACCACCACCCAGCCCACAATGAATTCTTGTGACTCTGTGAAGAAAATATTACTAGTAGTCCCATTTTGCAGGTGGGGAAAGTTACGAAGATTGTGTAACTTTTCAAAGTCCTGTTGAGTAGTATAGCTGGTATGTGATCCTAGGAACTGCAGTGTCGATGAACACCTCCTCGGTTTCACCGGACATGGGAGAGCACGGGACCGACCCCCTGCACTAGTATTCAGTCATTGCAGTGGTACAGCATCCGTGGGACAGCAGAAGAACCTGATTTAAATGTTATGTGAAGTACGGAACAAAACTGAAAAACATATCAGAAAAGAAAATCAAAAATTCCAGGGAGCAGAAAAAAATAAGTAGCACAATTGAAGTATGAACTGCCTGTCTATGAGCTGCTCCTAACTAAATTCCATTTCCCAAATGAATTTTGTCCCTGAACTTTGGGACTTTCTAGAAAAAGGATTTTCAGGGAAACCTTCTACTGATGTTAGTCAGTGATGACAATTAACTTCATTCATTGCTCAGGTCATAGACTAGTTCACCCTAGTAGGGTCAGTACTCACTGCAAGTTTCCCACCCTGCCTGCACTGTACAAAAAGCAACGGTGAAAACAGTATTGCCTTATGCTAGTGAGGTTATGTCTGTCATTTTCTCTTATTGTCAGTGTTTCTGTCTGAGATTGCCAGGTTCTAAAGAAACACAGGACAAAAGGCTACCTGTGGTGCCTAAAGGCACACCAAAGCACATGCTGGCCTCCAGGCTCACTTGTACCTCTGGCTTCTCTCAGCTCTTCTCGCCCCTACCCTACCCTAAACTTCTCCAGCTCATGGGCTTCCCTTCCACTAGCCTGTCATTCCTATATAACCCTGCCATTTTGGCTACAGGCTCTGTCTTAGGGTTTGTATTGCCAGGGATGCCACGATGGGCTGGGCCCTCCCCATCAATCACTAATTAAGAAACTGCCCTATAGGCTTGCCTACAGCCTGATCTTATGGAAGTATTTTCTTAGCTGAGGTTTCCATCTCTCAGATGACTCCAGCTTGTGTCAAGCTGCACAAAACTGTCCAGCACAATTGACCCCTTGTCAACTTGACACACAAACACATCACTGTTAAACCACAAGCTTTCCTTTCTCATTCATCCCCAGGATCTCACATAAAAAGCATAAATAGCTGGAAAGTGGTGGTGCACACCTTTAATCTCAGCACTTGGGAGGCAGCGGCAGGCAGATCTCTGAGAGTTTGAGGCCAGCCTGGCCTACTAATTGAGTTCCAGGACAGCCAGTACTGTTACACCGAGAAACCCTGTCTCAAAAACAAAACACAAAACAAAACCCACATAAATAACTTTAATAAAGAGTCCCACAATCTTTGCAAAATTAAACACATTAAAAATTCAGTCCCTTTAAAATATCCAGTTGTTTTAAAATTCAAAATCTCTTTTAAAAGTTCAAAAATCTCTCAACTGTGGGCTCCTATAAAAATCAAAATTAAGTTAAATACTTTCTCACTTCAAGAGAGAAGAACTGTGGTGCAGTCATGAGCAAATCAAAGTAAAACTGTTAGGTCTCAAACTCAGGACAAACGGCTAACTGTGGTGCCTATTAACATATTGAATCAATACTGGCCAGCACTGGTATCACTCAGTTCCTGTGGCTCCTCCCAGCTCTCCCAGCATCCCCCAGTGCCTGTGGCTCTTCCCAACACTTCTCACCCCACCCCCTAACCTAAATCTCTCTCCCAGGGGCTGGTCTTCTGCTTCCTTTCCCCAGCTTCTGTTCCCTGTATAACTCAGTCATTTTGTCTACACCCCCTCTTGGCCTCTTGGTCTCTTGGCCTCTTGGTATCTTGGTCATAGGCTCCCCCCACTCTCATGGTCCAATTCAGTCTGCACTCTTCCAGATGCCTGTGGCTGTGCTCTCCCTAATATCTACAATGACCTTCTCCTCAACCATACCTGGGAGAAGTTATGTCTTCAACCTAAGTTTTCCTGCCTGCTGCCTATTCTTGAGAGTGGGATCTCTCCCTGGTCTTGGGACTCCCATAGGAAGTCTACCTATGGACTACCATAGGCCTGGAAGTTATTTTTTTTCTTTATTAAGAAATTTTTTATTCATTTTACATACCAACCACAGATCCCCCTCTCTTCCTTCCTCCTACTCCTGTCAGCCTTCCCACCCCCAACCCACCCCCTATTCCCTCCTCTGAAAAGGTAAGACCTCCCATGGGGAGTCAGCAAAGCCTGGTACATTCAGTTGAGGCAGGTCTAAGCCCCTCCCCTCTGTATCAAGGCTGTGCAAGGTGCCCCACCACAAGTAATGGGCTCTAAAAAGCCAGCTCATGCACAATGGATAGATCCTGATCCTACTGCCTGGGGACCCCTTTAGCAGACCACGGTACACAACTGTCTCGCTTATGCAGAGGGCATAGTCCAGGCCCACAGAGGCTCCACAGCTATTGGTCTAAAGTTCATGAGTTCCTACTAGCTTGGTTCAGTTGTCTCTGTAGGTTTCCCCATCATGATCTTGACCCCCCTTGCTCATAAAATCCCTCTTCCCTCTATTTAACTGGATTCCTGGAGCTTGGCTGTGGATTTCTGCATCTGCTTCCATCAGTTACTGGATGAAGTCTCTATGATGACAGTTAGGGTATTCACCAATCTGGTTACCAGGGTAAGCCAGCTCAGGCACCGTCTCCACTATTGCTAGTAGTCAAATCTGTGGTTATCCCTGTGGATTCCTGGGAATTTCCCTCCCACCAGGTTTCTCTCTATCCCCATGATGTCTCCCTCTATCAAGATATCTCTTTCATTGCTCTCCCACTCCTCCCATTCCAGCTCAACTATATCATTCCCTCGTATTCTCATCCCCCATCTCCTACCCTCTATTGCCCCCCTTACCTCTAGTTTACTCAGGAGATCTCATCTATTTCCACTTCCCAGGGCAATCCTGTGTCCCTCTTAGTGTCCTCCTTGTTAGCTAGCTTCTCTGGAGCTGTGGGTTGCAGTATGGTCATCATTTGCTTTACATCTAGTATCCACTTATGAGTGAGTGCATACCATGCTTGTCCTTCTGAGTCTGGGTTACCTCACTCAGGATGATATTTTCTAGTTCCATCCATTTGTCTGTAAATTTCATGACGTCATTGTTTTTTACTGCTGAGTAGTACTCCATTGTGTACCATTATCCATTCTTCAGTTGAGGGGCATCTAGGTTGTTACTAGGTTCTGGCTTGTGGTGATATTGTGTTCCACAATATATTGTGTACCCTAATAAACTTATCCGGGGTCAGAGAACAGAACAGCCACTAGATAGACATAGAGGCCAGAAAATGATGGCACACATACCTTTAATCCTAGCATTCAGGAGGCAAAGATCCATCTGGATCTCTGTGAGTTCAAAGACACACTGGAAACAGCCAGGCATGGTGACACATGCCTTTAATCCCAGGAAGTGATGGCAGGAAGCAGAAAGGTATATAAGGCATGAGGACCAGGAACTAGAGCCCACTTTAAGCTTTTAGGCTTTTAGCAGCAGTTCAGCTGAGATCCATTCCAATGAGGACACAGAGGCTTCCAGTTTGAGGAAACAAGATCAGCTGAGGAATTGGCAAGGAGAGGTTAGCTGTGGCTTGTTCTGTTTCTCCAATTTTTCAGCGTTCACCCCAATACCGGGCTCTGTGTCTGTTTGTTTTTTAATAAGACCGGTTAAGATTCGTGTTACACTGGTTATTATGAATAATGCTGCTATGAACATAGCTGAGCAAGTGTCCTTGTAGTATGATTAAGCATTCCTTGGGTATATGCCCAAAAGTGGTATCATTGGGTACATTGGGTAGATTGAGTCCCTTTTTTCTGAGAAACCGCCATACTAATTTCCAAAGTGGCTGTACAAGTTTGTACTCCCACCAATAGTGGAGGAGTGTTCTACTTACTCCACATCCTCTCCAACATAAGCTGTTATCAGTATTTTTGATCTTAGCCATTCTGACAGGTGTAAGATGATATCTCAGGGT
>CABHPH010135316.1:0-21362 GCA_902168325.1 Peromyscus nudipes
TGTGGATATTGGTCATTGTTTGCCACATGCCAGGCCCTTTCCTGGGCTCTGGTGATGCAGAAGACCCACAGCTGGCCCTCCCCGCAAGGCACAGCTGGATTTTGGATGTCCCGGGAGAAGGGGACAGGGCAGGACCTGCTATACAGTTCTGAAGAAAGGAGGTCTTCACATCTGGATGTGTCTTAGCCTGGCTTCTGCCAGGAGAATGGACAGTGTGGTCATCCAGTTTGTGGCCTGGCCTTCACAGTTGGCACTGACAGAGGGAGCCCCTGTCCCCCATGGTCTGAAAACATTGACAATTGGAGAGGTTGAGTCCAGAGAGTCCATGAGGACTTGGCTCTTGAACTCAGACAGTGACGTCCCAAGTGTGTGGAGATGGCAGTGTTTCGGTGAGGCTATGGGAGCAGAAGGTACCGCCAGTGTGTCCCTGGATCTCCTGTCCTTGCCAGAGTCCTACTTCCTTCAGAGTAGGCACTGATCTGCCCCGTAAATCCCACCTCGAGGAGGAGGAGGAGAATGTGCCTCCCTTGACAGGGTCACCTAGAGCCAAGGTCCTGGGTTTGCTGTCTGCTTTGAAATAGGGCAGCGGTTCTCAACCTTCCTAATGCTGTGACCTTTTAATACAGTTCCTCATGTTGTGGTGACACCCCCCCATGATAAAATTATTTTGTTGCTACTTCATAACTGTATTTTTGCTACTCTTATGAATTGTAGTGTAAATATCTGGTATGCAGGATATCTGATATGATACACCCAAAGGGGTTGAGACCTGCAGGTTGAGAACCACTGATATAGATGGCCCAGCAAATCCACAAGTCAAACCGAAGCCTTGGAGACCTTGCTACTGCTCTTGATCCTCCACAGTGCATACATGCACTGTCAGGCTGCAAGCCTGTGCATGGATAGGTTCAGAGTCCCTGTGAGCAGAACTCAAAGGTTAGCATGGAAACCTGAGGTAGGAACCTGGCCTGGAGGGACCTCAGTAAACCTGGGTGACACTCAGCACTACTTACTCAAGGTCCCTGCATCTCTCTCAAGCTCTGCAGTCTCAGCTCACAAGAGCTTCCAAAGAGCACAGGCTTGGGCCCGGATCCCTCCAGTTGTGTATGAATGTAGGTGGTGAGGCTCTCATCACAGAAGCTATGCAAGTAGAAGACAGATGGCCAGGGAGGGAGATAGGAGAAGCTCTCTCAGATACGCTGCACCACGAATAATTCCAGCTTTTCCTCCCTTTGGTCATGGCATTTATTAATGAGGACATATATGCACATTTTACTGGGCCGTTTGTTTACGTGGTTTTGATTTTACCCTCACCGAAACCTGTGAGGCCAGTGCTGTGTGGCCACGTGGCCAGAAAGCACCGTGCAGCAGCTTCTCTGAATTTTGGTTTCCTGATCCACAAAGGGGACCTCTCATAAATCAGATGGTCTGTCCCACCCCACATCCAGGAGGTCAGAGTCACACACAATTGGAGGGCTGGTCACCAGCAACCCATGACCGTGACAGCTGCAGCATGTCAGGAGGTAAACAGAGCACCCTGCAGGGAAACCAAGGCTCCCAACATTCCAGGATCTGTGTCTGGTGGAAACTGCTAGGAGTTTGTACTCTGATCTGTGGACTTCCAGGGTCATGAGCATCTCTGTCCCTTGTTTATTGGCAGCCCTGAAAACTGAGTTCTCAACTAAAATGTAACTCCCATTAGAACATGACCAAGCACGAGGCTTGTGGACATGTTCATGGCATTGTAAATTAGAGTAGGTGGTGAGGCCCTGGGTCGTGCCTCACCTTGACGAAACGATGGTGTTCTGTCCTCTCCAGCCTGGGGCCTGGCCTCCTCTCACCCATGGTCAGCCCACTGAAGGGGCTTGGTCCCCCACCGCTGCCACCATCCTCCCAGAGCCAGTCTCCAGGGGGACAGCCATTCTCCACACTCCCCAGCAAGCCGACCTACCCACCCTTCCAGAGCCCACCACCACCACCTCTACCCAGCCCCCAAGGTAAGCTGCACTCAACCATTTGTGACCAAGAGGACTGACATGGGGCCTGGGGGAGGCAGGTGGATACTCTGAACAGTGAGGGCCACATTGGGCTTCTTGCCTTAGTGACAGGTCGGAGGGGCCTACTGCTTGGAGGAAGACTGGGTGGGTGTGGTGGATCCGGGAAGTGGAGGGCCCACCATCCCATCAGCTGCAGACTTTAGCCAGCCACATAGGACCACCTTTCTATCCCTCTTCCTTTCCCTGTATGCCTGGACCAGACACCAAGGGGGCTGATCCCCCCATGACTTCCCTCCATCACCGCAGCCCCTGCCTCCTCTTGCAGGCTACCAAGGCAGTTTCCATTCCATCCAGAACTGCTTCCCCTATGGTGACTGCTACCGGACCACTGAACCAGCAGCCTCCAGGGACGGCCTGGTGGGTGATGCCCATGGTTTCAACCCTCTACGACCCAACACCTATTCCAGCCTCAGCGCACCTTTACCTGCCCCAGGTAAGCTGCCCAGAGCCTTCCTTCCCTGAGCACTACCAAGGCTAGCCCTGCTGGGGCTTGTTTACTGTCTCATTTTTAACACTTTTAACTCTCATATTTAACAGCCCTATGTGGTAAGGCCTCCCATGTAGAGCCAGCAGAGTGACTGTGTCTCTGCCATAGCTCTGCCCAGCTGTGTCTAGATGCCGGGAGTCCCTAAGCTCTTCAAATTAGACTAGAACTCGTGGTCCAAATGGTGTTTCACACTGAGTACTTATCAGGCACCTGCTGAGATCTGGGACTGAAACAGATACTGATCCCCGCTTCACAGGAAGGGGCAGCGCCTAGGGCGGGCCTGTTCCCCTGCAGGGCCAGGGATCTGAGAGTGGTGGATTGGGGGTCTGTTGCCCTCACCCTGGCTGGGTAGAGGAGTGCAGTGGAGAGGGAGGGCTGCGTGTTGCCCAGAGTTGGAATCAGGCTCTGTCCAGCAGGCAGAGCAGAGCTCAGGGCAGCATACTGGTGGGTAAACCCTCCTTCTGAATTACCTAAGCCATGCCCCACCCATTAAAAATCAGCCTCGGGGTCCACAAGGCCCTACAAAGGGCTCTTGAGCAGCACAGTGTGGGCTGAGGGACATGGACACTGGACACGGGGCCAGGCAGAGAGGCCTCCAGTAAACACAGACCTGTGGCTCCATCGTCATTGGGGGTTTGGCCACGTGTGCATGTTCTCACACCTGTTCTGTGTTTGTAGTCTCCCTTCTCACGTTGTAGAGCACATCTGTGTGCAGGTAGGGCTGGCCCAGGTGGTTCTGGGCACTTTGAGGAGCACCCATGGCACATGCATGTATTCACTGTGTTGTACTGATGTTCACATACCCACCTCTCTCACAGCTGGCACCATAGACAGGCATGCACCTGTGTGCATGAGCATGTGGGGCTGCTGCAGGTTGCTGCGCTTGTATGTACATAGTCCTGTGTTTGAGTACAGCAACTATTCATCTGTAGGTAGATATGGGCCACAGAGAATACATGACGGGCCTGTGTGCAGGCCACCTGTGTGATCGGATACCCACTCTGTGTCCATACTGCTGGCTTTCGCCATCCTGTGCTCCTGGCCCCAACCCAGGGGGGAATTTATTGATTTAAGCAGTTGGACACCAGGACAGGAGGCTTCTTAGGGTCTGTCCCCAGCACCTATTCCAGCTGTATTCAGCTGCCTCACTGCCAGCCACCTCCCATCACGATGACAGTAGTCCCAGGCTGAACAAACATGTGGACCAGAAGGCTTCAGTTCACCCCATCCCCACTGCATAGATGTGGGAGCCTGAGACCCCCTTGCCAAAGCCACCTAAACCATGACAGGAATCAGGGGCAGGAAGTTAGATAGGATGATCCTTTCAGGCCTCTGCCTCAAGTCAAGGGCCCCTGAACAGTGATCTTACTCTGGAAACAGCATGTCCACCAGAAAAGCCAGGTGTCCCTAGGGCCAGATGGACTCGCATTTAAGTGCCCCACCTACTAGCAGTGTGACCTCAGATGACACCTGCCCTCTCTGAGCCCATCCTTTTACCCTGGAGATAGTGACTCCCACATCACAGAACTGCTGTGAAGGAAGTGGGCTTAATGATCACCTACTGAGTTCCAGTGATGCTGGCTCCCCCCTTGTGGCATCTTGAGTCTGGGGTTGGAGAGGGGCTGGACAAATGAGGAGCTGAGTTCCTTCTGCCAAGAGGGGCCAACCTCTGATGGTGAGAGCTATGATGCCCCCACCGCCACCCCTCCCTCCCTCCCCCCCTCTCTCTCTCCCTCCCTCCCTCCACACCAGGGAGCCCTGGTGCTCTTTGGAGAGCAAGACCCTATGACTCGTCTCCACCCAGGTCACCAGCTCCCCCAGATGGGTCACATGCCTAGCCTCTGCCACCTTCCCACCCTGACCCTCTGCTCTCTGCCCACAGGCTACGAGGCCCTGGCAGAAACCCCGTGTCCCACAGTACTACAGCCACAGCCATCTGAAGACTTGGTGTCCAGTGGTCCCGAGGACTGTGGCTTCTTCCCCAATGGGGCCTTCGACCACTGCCTGAGTCACATCCCCTCCATCTACACAGACACCTGAAGGAGTCCTACTGTACCGGCCTGCCCAGCTCCTGACACTACTTCACCTGCTTGCCCTCAGCCCTGGTGCTTCCCGCAGGGGCGGCCAGGCCACATCCCAGGGGCACCTCCCTGCCTGGAGGGCTGCCTGCTCTCAGAGCTGCCTGCCAGAAACTGTAGCCCTGTGGCAGTCCCTCGACTGTCTCCTCTCTCCCCAAGGTTCTCAAATCACAGACCTCGTGTATATACGATGTACAGGACCGCTTTTCCACCTCCCTATGAGTTTTATATTTTTGGTTTTACAAGAAAAACATTAAAAACTGGAAATTAGATATGAAGGCCTGGTTCTACTTTGGGATCCAGCCTAAAGCCTGAGACCCAGAAGATCTGAGGGAAATACATGAAGATGCCTAGGAGGCCCTGGGCCACAGCTGTGGGGACCCTCTTCCCCCATCCTACATATTGGTCCTTAAAGACCCCAGGCCAATCCCTGGCCAGTGCAGCCAGGTGGAGATAGCCCCAGAACAGGGGAGCAGATGGGGCCTGAGAGATGCTCAGAGACAGCCCCACCACCACCACACACACCCTGATCATGGAGCCAGCCTACTCTGCCTTCTCTGAGCCCTCAGCTGGTAGAGAAGCCAGCTTTGGCCCCACTCTCTAGACTGTATGCAAGTCTAGAACACCACAGGGCCAGGGAAGCCTTTAGGGACAGAGACCCACCAGCCTCAGAAAGTGAGAGGCAAGAGGAGGTTCCCCACAGACCAGCTGGGGGGTGTAGAGAGCACTGTGCTCAGGGAAACCCACACCCACACATGGCCCCAGCCTATAGAGGAGGCCATTCCTGAGCACCAAGGCCTGCTCAGCTCTCTTTCCACTCTGCCTGTCTCCAGTGTCCAGCCCAGACAACAGACCCACGGCTAGCCTGTAGAGTGTCAGCTGAGGAAGAGATGAAGGAAAGTCCTGCCTCGTCTCTGTTGGTAGGAGGCCAAGGCGGGCTACGCTCCCTACTCACCTCATCTGCACCAGCCCTCCCCCGCTCCGGAAATGCCCTTGGGAGGGTCTCCCCCCCCCCAGCTGAGCAGCAGCCACCAGGATGCAGCCCCAGCCATTCTGCTTGGCTGACTTACATAGGCAGAGTGAGAGGTAAAAGGTCCAGATGATCCCCTTCTTCCGAAAGGAAACTGAGGCTCATAGGTCACCCAACCAAGCTGGACTGCTGCTTGATCCCTCTGTCATCTAGAGACATCTCAATCACCCCAATTATGTGAGTCCTTTCAAATACCTCAAAAGTCACTGTTCTATGTCCCTGCTGTTCTAGGGGTCCAGGGTCTGTGGGTACTGTAGCTAATGAGGCACGGGCATGGTTCGCAGGGTCACACCTGTGCCCCACGGCAGTCTTGCCGTAGTAAGCGGTCTCCATCCAGCCACACTCCAGGGTTGGTATCAGCTCTTGGTTGTCTTTCCAGCAGGACATGGACCTGATGGCTGCCCTCGGCCTTGACTGCAACAACCTTTTCATCACAGTCTTTGTCTAAGAGAGCCACTTGTCCCATTGTATAGATTGAGAAACTGAGGGATGGTGAAGTAACCTGTCTGTGTGACGCAGCCACTTTGGGCCTCAGACTAGGGGTTCCCTGCCTCTCACATCCGCCTCAGCCCTGGGCTCCTGGTGTAGGCCCAGTCCATGCCCCCAATGAGGAAAGGCCAACCTAAGTCACAGCACAAAGGGCCCCTGACTCCCACCCAGGGTGCCCTACCCACTCCACCCCTCCCCTCCTTTTTATGGAACTAATTAGGCTGTGGCAAATTTCCTTTAGCAGGGACGCTCAGGAGTCAATGCTGCATGTCATTGTAGGCTCCTAATCCAGTCCAGATAAGCAGAATGAAGCTGTACAATGAGGACATATTTCTATTAATAATGAAAAGGGCTGAGCCTCAAGCACACGGGGAACACACAGGGCGCTGGCAGTTGGATTCCATTTAGTTTCAGAGCAGAGAGAGGGAGAAGAGGAGACAAAGGCCATTAGAAACTGAGACCAGGGAAGACAGGCGAGCTCTGGAGGTACAGGCAGAGCTCAGAGGGGTAACAGGCTTGGGACTACCCTGGTTGCTGGGATTCCTCCTCCCCATCCCCACTCATTCTCAGCATCCTTAGGGACTCAGCACAGGAGGCTCATCTCTCCCTTCCCCTGGCCACTCCTCAGCTCTGTCCCTCAGATCAGAGAGCCTGGGAGCATGCCTGTCACCCTTCCCAGGGACATCAATCACATCCCTAAACAATATAGAGACGGGACTGTCCCTGTCACACAGGGTAAGCTAGAGTTAGGTGCAGTAGGCTGGTATTCCTCATTGGGCCTGGAGAGTCACAGGAAGAAGGGGGCCATGGATAGGCCACAGCTTAGAGGCTCTCTGGGATCTTCAGAGCATGGAGGTGAGTCTGTCCAAAGATGCCAGGACAGTGCCCAGGCCTGACCTTCCAGGTGACCAACTGAGGCTGTCCCCCACCTCACTTCAACACCCTAGATTCCCTAGGAGCTCTGTACCCTCCTTCTCTCCTTTCCCTCTCCCGTATGCCCCTCCTCCCTCCAGGGCCCCTCTGTCTCCTGCTGTTATGCTCCTTGACTGTGGTTCTCTCCTCCTAACTGCCTCGAATCCACCCCTTCCAGTTCCTCTCTCCTGTCTCACTCCCTTCCTCCATTTTTGTCTTCGGTCTGCCACAACCAGCCATGATGTGAAATCCTCTTTATATGACCAGGGCTTGCTCGGAAGGACCGTTGAGGGAGGGGCCTTTGGGGCAGAGCCTCATCCATCAACCCCTCAGCTGGAATGTTGTGCACTTCGACCTCCTCTGCTGGTCCTACAGCCAGGCCCAGGGATCCCCCACACTGGCACCTGCCCTCCAAGGATTCCCCTGTTCCTGATGGCCTTCGGGGGGCCCATGAGTTCCTTCAGGACCGAGGCCATCAGGTAGAGGGCCCCAACCCCTCTCTCTGCACCACAGGAAATCCAAGCAGAGGGCAGTTCCTGAGACACACCCCCCTCCACTGGTCTCTCCACATCCCAGTATCCCTCTGGAGAGTAGGAAATGAAGAAGGGCTTCTTGGGAGTGACAGGCAGGCCTGCACCTCAGGCACTCTCTCTGCCGGACAGGGCAGGGCAGGTCTGACCCAGTGAAGTTCTTCTAGAAGACAGACAAACTCCAAGACGGCAGCCCTGATCTGCCCTCCTTCCTCCCAGGCACAGGCTCCACTCTGTCTAGTGCAGAGCAGTTGTGTGTACCTTCCTGACAAACCCATCGGTGACAGTGACCGGCCCCTACAGGCATAGACAGCTCTGGGTTGTATAACGGTGCAGGGCGGGTCTGAGGTTAGCCTGGTTAGCCACAGAGAGCCCGCCCCACCTCACCCAGCGCCACCATACCTGCCAACTCCCGACAGCATGTGCAACTCTAGTCCATTTGGCATGCTAAGTGTTGTGACCCACTTTGCAGAGAAAGGGACCGAGGCCGAAGGCAGTCACCTGTCAGAGGCTGTTTGGGCAGAGTTAGCATTCAATGCAAGTCCACAGCAGCCTTCCTCCCTCGCCCCACCCTGTCAATCTACATGACAGCTCAGGATTTGAGCCCCTGGACCTGCCTAAGGACTTCTGGCACACGCCTCTCTCTCCTGTCCAGAGGGGACCATTAGGCTTTTACAAGTCCGGATTTATATACTCGCCTGGGCCATGGGCCCTGCCAGGCATTTATAGGTTTCTAAGTGGTCCTGTCTCTGGGGAAAATGCAAACAGTACAGGAACTAGGAAGGAGCTGCCAGCCCTCATCAGCCAAAGCCTTCCATTCATTCCCAGGGGCCCTGGGCCTGGGGTGACTGGATCCAGCTTAAGAACAGGCATGGAGCTAGACTTGGACAGTGGGGGGCTGTTTTAGAGGAACAGCAATACCACAAGCAGCTCCAGGTTCAAGGCGCCTAGCTCGACTCTCCTAATACAAGCTGAGGCCTTGCTTGGGGAGGCTCTGGAGCTAGGTTCACCCTTGCTCTGTGACTGTCCTGGCACTGGTTGCATATAGCTTGCATACAATTGGCCTTTAATACATGCTTCTTTGAACGAATTTGCCAGTGACAGATAAAGAGTCCACATAGACCCAGAACCAGAATAGGGAGAGGCCTGCTAACTTCATAGAGGCCAGCCTGGAGACACAGGAGACTCAGGTCCCCGGCCTCAACCCCAAAACTCACCATAGAGAGGTAGAAGGTACCATAGAGAGGGAGAAGACTGTGCTGGGAGCCCCTCGGGCAGGCTGGGATCTCAGAAGGTGGGGCTGGGACAAATCTCAGCTTTTCAAAGAGCAAAGTCCTCTGAAGTAAAATGGACAACAGTACTGACTCAGGGCTGCAGGCCAGGGTCGGGGGCTATGCCAGCCTTCATGGCTCACATGCCTGTACGCCCCTGGCAGCCCCTGGTGATGGGCTGAGCACCTACCTTCCCTGCTCACCTTGGCACCTCAGGAGCCGGTCACCTGAGGCAGGGGAGGAATGGGGGAGGCAGAGCAGGAGTCCAGAGGCCCCATTTTCCCGTATTAGCAATGGGCCACTCAGAGTTGTCTCCTCCATAGCTATCCACACCAGGGAGTGCCCACAGCTATGACAGCCCCACCCTGGAGTAGCCCCCAGCAGGCCGTGTGCAAAAGCTCCCTAAAGGCTCTGGGCCAAGGAAATGTGGGAACAGTACCACCAGAGGGCTCCATTAACATCTCCCACTCAGCGCAGGTCATGCCTTTGGAGAATGGCCTGAGATACTCCCATTTCACAGGTAAGGAAACTGAGGTCAGGGTGGAGTAAACTACCCTGATTGCCTGTGGCTGAGCCAGGGACTGAACCATGGTCTCCTTAGCTGCAATGCCCCAGTAGACCCTTGGTCACCTTCTGAACCCCTGGCCTGTGTATCTGCAGACCCCAGATAGGGAGTCAGCCCCAGTCCACAACCCACCTCCTCCACTCACCTGTGGAGAACTGCCTTACACTTAGGACTTCAGCTCCTCATCTGAAGACAGAGCCGTGCCCCAGCCCGCCCTCTAGGCTGCCAGCGAAGCAAGAGCTCCTAGGAGGCTGATGAGACAGGAGAGCCACTGAGTAAATTGGGAGGGACAGTCAGTGCCCAGGCAAGTCAGGTTCTTCAGAGGAGTCTACCCTTTGTCCTCATCCAAGGTCGCTTCTATCAGTCACCTCTCTCCCAACCAGCCTGAGCCCCAAAAGAGGAGTGGGGTTGCTGGGTGGTGGTGGTGCACGTCTTTAATCCCAGCAGTCAGGAGGCAGAGCCAGGCGAATCTCTGTGAGTTCAAGGCCAGCCTGGTCTACAGAGTGAGTTCTAGGACAGCTGGGACTACACAGAGAAACCCTGTCTCAAAAAACCAAAAAAAAAAAAAAAAAAAAAAAAAGGAGTGGGGTGTCTCCTACCAGAAAGGCTGGGAGTTGGAGGGCAGCCCCAGGGTGAGGTCATGAAGTCTAATGCAGGACAGACTGCCAAGTGCTCAGGCTCCACAGGGCCTGAACCCTCCTTCACCAAGCGAGACACAGCTAGAGTGAGCCACCTTCCCTGAGCCTAATTTCCAGATGCCTCTGTGGCTGAGGGAAGACACAGGCTGACTCCACTCTGCTTTTAATAGTGGAGAAACTGAGGCTCTGGAAACTTAAAAGATCATGAAGACCGAGGGTTGAGAGCAGGATCTCACAGTATTCACACTGGCCTGGTCACCTCATTGAGTCTGAGGTTCTTCTCTAGCAGCTGGGATGATGGCGTCTCCCTTGGTGGGCAGATTCACTCCCATTTCACTGAGGGCCTGTATGTAGTGGTTAAGTTACTTTAAAAATGTAACTATTAGTCTCTCTGCTTACACAAATGCCCTAAGCATTCTCCCTATACCTGTGAGCCAAACTCCATGTCCAAATGGGCAATCAAGACAGAGCAATGTCCCAGCTTGCCTCGAGAAGCATGGACATTTGGTGGTAGGTCTGGTCTTGAGATTCCCAGGACAGTGCTCATGTTAGCTCATATGGACGTGAGCAGTGGCCTCACTGGTCACACACCCCAGCCTGTCTACCCAAAGCCTGGGACCTCAGTTCACAAATTCTGGTTGTGGTTCTCTGGGCTTCTGCCTTCAAACGAAAACTGGGAAACTTGATTAGGCTGTGCTGGGGGATTTGTGAGAAACCAGGTGTGATGGCCTTGGGTGGAGCTGAGGAGAGGCGAACCTCACCTAGGGGTGTAGCAACCCGTGGCTCCCTTACATCCCACTTGGTCTACAGACCGGGAGGGAGGCTGCCCTGGCCATTCTCGCATCCTTCTGATGAACTGGGCCCCTGGCAGTGAGTTTTGGTGCTCAGCACCAGATGTGTCCCCAACACAGGCCCCCCTTCCCCAAAGCTTGCAGACCTCTGTCTTCTCTCCTAATTTCTTTCTGTGTACTTGGTGTGCTCTTGAAATAGACTCTCCTCCATGGAGCCCTCTTAACGACCACTGGACACAGGCCCAGACACGGGTACTTCTTTTAGCATTTTCCCGAAGAGGTCGGTAAGTGTGTTATGTGGGGGTAGAAATGCTTGCCAGATACGGACAGCTGGGGATGCTGCCAGTTCCGAGGCCCAGGACATTCAAAGGCAAAGCCACCACTCCAGTTCAAGGCTCTCCTCTGGTCACGCAACCTTATCGTTGTCTGTAGCCAAGGGCCCACCTTGGCCTCTCTAACTTTCAGACCTTGCTCCTAACAACAGGTCTCTCTGGAGCCCTCTACAAGTAAACCACTTGACAATCACAATCACTTCAAAACCCCAGGTTGGGGAGAGAGTAGTGGGCTCAGAACACCGGGCCAGGTCTCCTGGGTCCTGAGACCCCCATTCCTTCTCCAGGAACAAGCTCTCCTGCTTAACAACCAGAAATGAAAGAACTTCTTAGTTGACAAGACTACACAGCTAACTTGCTACATGCTACTTCCGGTGGGAACTGACATGCTTTCCTCTGCCTAAGATCAGACAAGACAAACCTGCCCACTCTTTACATTTTATTCTACAACTGTCCAGAAGGGCCTAAACCAGAGAAACTAGGCAAGAAAATAAAAGATACCCCAATTTTTTTTGCTTTTAAGAAGGTAAAACTATGATATATTCTTGTATGTAGAAAATCTTAAAGCACAGACACATGTGTGCACATACACATACAGGCACACACACCTATCAGAGCTAATAAACTGGCTGATCAAAGTTGTAGGTTACAAGATCAACACACAGTCATGAGCTGTAATTATACTTGAAACAAGCAATCCAAAAATGAAATTAAGGAAAAACTTGATGTAGAAGAGCATCACAAAGAGTAACACTGCTGAATGTAGTAATTACACCTTGGGAGGCAGAGGCAGGTGTGTCTCTGTGAGTTCGAAGCCAGCCTGGTCTACATAGCAAGTTCTAGGACAGCCAGGACTACACAGTGAGACCTTGCTTCTGACCGGTCCCCACAAAATAGTAACAAATTTAATAGATTGTGTTCTGAAAACTGCAATCATTGCTATGTATCTAGAAAGACATCCCACATTCACTGGTCAGAAGATGGATTCTTTTTGTTGTTGTTGTGTTGTTTTGTTTTGTTTTGAAACAGAGTTTCTCTGTGTAGCCCTGGCTGTCCTGGATCTCACTCTGTAGACCAGGCTGGCCTCCAACTCAGAGAT
Organism: Peromyscus nudipes; assembly: GCA_902168325.1. Classification (NCBI taxonomy): domain Eukaryota; kingdom Metazoa; phylum Chordata; class Mammalia; order Rodentia; family Cricetidae; genus Peromyscus; species Peromyscus nudipes. The sequence goes on from CABHPH010135316.1 coordinate 12,280, forward strand.
CCACCTGCCTCTGTCTCCTGAGTACTGGGATTAAAGGTGTGTGCCACTACCCCACTAGAAGACTGATTAACATATTGATCTTCCCCCTAGACCGATCTACAGTCAGAACAATCCCTCTCTGAACCCCAGCTAGATTCTTTGCAAAAACTGTCCATCTGACCATGAAATTCGTATGCAAATTCATACAGGCCATAGCATAACCCGAGCAGTCCTGAAAAAGAAGAACAAGTCGGAGGGCTCGGTGCTCCTGCGCATCAGTTTCCAAACATAATACAAGCTGAAGTAACCAGCGCAGTGTTAAAGGAGCCTAAAGAGGATCCAACAGAGTGGAGAGTTCGAGGGCAGGCCTCCACAGCTCTGGTCTAATGGCGTTTGACAAGTACCTAACAATTAAGTGAGGGGAGAGTTTTCTGTGTGTACAGGGACGACTAAATACTCATGCCCAAAAGAATGAAGTTGGACCTAGATCTTAAAATTACATATATATATAAAAAAAATCTCAAAATAGACCAAAGACCAAACAAAAGTGTTAAAACCATACAGCTCTTGGGAAAACAGGATTAGAGGAAATCTTGGTGACCATGACCGTGATTTCTTCACTCCAACATCACGGGCACCGCTGCAAACAAGGACGAGTTGGACATCACTGAATGAAAACCATGAGTCAAAGGACACCATCAGGAAAGCGAAGAGAGGCGATCCACAGAGCAGGAGGGATGCTGTTAAATCATGCATCCTAAGGAAATTATGCCCAGAGTATATTAAGAATGCTATGACTCAGTAATTTTTAAATAAGTTTTAAATGGGTAAGTAATGTGAATTGATGGTGCTCTGAAGAATATTTACAAGTGAAACGTGGCCCTACCTCATTTTAGCCACTAGGGAAATGCACCGTTCACGTTTGCTGTGTACCCACCAGTGTGGCTACCACCAAAGCCACCACAGATGTGCTGGTAAACAATGGAGAACCAGAACTTCCGGCGCTGCCTGTGGAAGTAGAACATGGTACAGTTGCTATGGAAACTCCTTAAAAACTTAAATTATAGAGTTTCTATATGACCTAGCCATTTTACTCTGAAATGGAATAAAAACTCCAGAGAAATTAAAACATGTTCGCAGAGAATCTTGTGCACAGATGTTCACGGTAGCATTATTCATAACAGCCCTCAAGCGGAAGCAAATTAAACATCCCTCAGCAGTGAACGGATAAACAGATGTGGTACATCCACATGGTGGAATATTATTTGGCGATAAAAATGAATGACATACAGGGCTGAAGAGATGGCACAGAGGTTAAGAGCACAGGCTTCTCTTCCAGAGGACCTGAGTTCAATCCCCAGCACCCACATGGTGGCTAACACCATCCATAATGAGAACGGGTGCCGTCTTCTGGCCTGCAGGCATACATGCAGACATAACACTGTATTTGTAATAAACAGATAAATCTTTTTTTAAAAGGGGGGGGGAATGAAGTGCAAATGTGTGGATACGTGGGGGAGGCTTGAAGACATGAGACTAAGTGTGAGCGGCAAGCAGGAAAGCCCACACACTATGCGACTGTGTTACTGTGGCATGCCTGGGTAAGCAAAGCCACGGGGACAGAAAGCCATGTGGGGAACGCAGTGAGTAACTACTAGCAGGCACAGGGTTTCCCTTTGGGGTGATGACAGCGTTCTAAAACTCACTGTGATGAGGCTGAATAACTGAACATTGGAACCACTGAACTGGACATAGCAAATGGAAATTACATCTTGATAAAGCCTCTATTAAAAAAAAAAAGTCTCTGCTGAATGTGTTCCTCACAGACCTCTTGATAGTGAAGAGCCATGCAGCCTAGTTTCAGCCAGGCTGGCTGCAGCCCCGAGTGACTAAGCTGTTTTCCCTCCGCTGCTACAGTTCTCCTGCCTGGTCACCTCGGAGACAGCAAATGAACAGGTCAGACACTAATTAGAGAAAGAGGAGCCTTCGCTAGCGGAAAGGGATGGCCAGAAGAGGGTGCATCCCGGCACAGAATGAAGGCCAACTTTTTCCACAAACCAGACTCACTCAAGAGAAGAGGCTTGGCTCTAGAGGCCACAAGAAAACACCCTGGAAAGCTCTCTTGCAGGCACAGGACTACTAGAAGGAGAGCCGAGGGCTTTTGCCAGCCTCCACTGCCCTGGGGCCCACAGGCTAGGCCGGTGTTCACTTAACTATGGCTCCAGCCCTTTTATCTTTCACTTTCTGAGTCAGGGTCTCAATAAGTTGTCTGGGCAAGACTGGAATCTGTGCTCTTCATGACTTCACTCTTGAATAGCTGGGCTTAGAGGCCTGTGCCACCAGGCCTAGAGACCCCAGGATCTTGTCCCTTCTTAGGAAAACAACCTGTGTAAAGGTGTGGGAGAGCTTGAGAGCCTGAGGCGTGGAGGACACAGAGAGGTTGGCCTGGGAGCCACCAGGCAGGGTAAGGTGGGACATCAAGGGGCCGTGCCCCTCACTCCGGGGCTGGTAAAGGAGTCTGGATGGTCTCACTGGGCCCCTATAAGTCAGGCGCATCTCCGAGCCCAACTCCACCTCCACAGCAGGCTCCCTAAGAATCCCATGAGATAATACATTGTCACACACTTAATGGAGCACTGGGGACAGAATAAGAGCTGCATAAATCTTAGCTGCTCTGAGGACGACGACGTTTCCTTGGCTTCCCCAGACAGCCTGACAGGAGCGAAGTGCAGCTGAAATGGCAGAGAGAGGCTGGATGTAACAAAAAGCTATGAGAACAGGGGAGGCCACAGCTCCAGGCTGAGGGAGCTGGGAATGTGCCCCAGAGGCACTAGCTTTCAGGCACCCAGTATTGGGGGGTGGGGGATGGGGTAAAAGCAGGGGCTGGCAGAAGGAATAGCTTTTAGTATGCCCAGTGCCCCTAAACAGCAAAGAGCCAGTCGTCCCCTCCCCTCCCCCCCTTTCTCTCAAGACCAGCAGACAGAGGCATATTGATCCAGAAATGCAAAGCAGCTGGAGAATCTTTCTTGGAGCGATTGCCTCTAGAAATGGGTATCCTGAGTCTACTCCAAAAAGCCATCTTCCTCACTTCACAGGGAATCGCTGTGCGCCCCCCCCCCCCCCCACGCCCATCCTCCACCCCCTCCACCCCCACTCCCCCCCTCCCACCCACTCCCACCACCCCAGGTCAACAAGCAGTCCACGGAGTGGCCCATGCGTGGGCTCATTAGTGCCCGCTTCTGATAGGCATCGCCTGCCAGGGATCGCCAGACCCCGACAAGGAAAATCTGGAGGAAGGAAAATCCTGCAACAGCAGACAGACAGAAGCCAAAGTAAACCAGGTGACCGGATAGCACCCGTGAGACAAAACCCCGCATGCAGCGACCCCAGACAGGTGTGTTCAGGAGGGACAGAAGACACAGGAATGGAAAGCAGGAAAATAAACAAATGAGACTGACTGAATATCACAACAGGAAGTTCTAGAAACAATGAACACCAACAAAAGTTCTCCCCAAAGAGCAAAGTGAAGAAACAAATAAGTAACGTCCTGACTCTCTCTAGTTTGAACCCATCACTAACAGTCCCCATACAGCGAACGACAAGACCCACCCTGAGCTGGCCGTTTGGAAACTCTAGAGAGCCAGAACTAAAGAGGGATCCCGAAAACGAGAAGAAAACAGGGAGGGGAAAAAAAAGTCCATCCCAGACTGGGATGCTCGAAGCTCGTCTGATCCCAGAGCAACGTGTCGAGGAACGGGCCTGCCACAAACGCCCTAAGAATTCTGAACCAAACCAGTTTTCCAATGCAAAGTCCATGTTAATTCATACTAATCACTGATCAAAAGTGAGTATAAAGCAAAGATAGTCTCAGGCAACCAGAAAAAAAAAAAAAAAAAAAAAAGATTTTTGATGCACCACTTTTCAAAAAGTGATGTGAGTCTGAGATCCAGCAAATGGGGGCACTAAAACAAGCCTTCTCCAGGGCAGCAGGGCAGGGAGAAAGGGAGCCTGTGCTGCCCACGGACAGATGGCTGAGTTCTGGGAACAGAGTCAAGCTATGGATGACCTGGGCAGCATGGACAGTGACGGGAAAAGTGTGACTCGTGGCTGTAAAACGGGATCGGGAAGAGTTATCGATGGGATGTAGGACTATGAGACTGTGAGAAATAAGACTCTTACTAATTGGGAAACTGGTCAAAGTGTGAGAAAAAAATCAGAATACGTTACTGAACTGGTTAAATGTTTACCGACTTGTAACGTATATCTGGAATATGGATTCAACGGAAATGTGTGTGTTAGAGCTCCCGGAAGGTGGGGGGTGGGCCATGAGGAGAAAGGCAGTATTTCCTGCCCTCCTGGAAACCCATGGAACTGTCTCCAGGGAGTAGCCCAGGATTAACACACTGCTACCCAGCCTGGGACTATGAATGTGGCTGCCCTGGAAAAGGAAATGAGAGGCTGAGGCTGAGGAGATAATTTGGGGGTGCTATTATTATAGAAATATGATTTTTTGAAATGGCGTTATTTGAGTTACTTTGAGAAAAATGAAAATCCATGTTACATGGGTATAATTAATCACTCTTAGCAAGACGGACATTGAATGAGACTCAGCAAACCTAAATGTCTAAGTGTAGACAAGTCAGGACAGGAACTGAGTCAAGCCATGCTCAGTGACTCCCAGTGACACTAGGGACGCTCTCAGGAAGGGTGTGAGAACTGACTGCACACTCAGACTCCAGCGTGAGTTGGCTCCACCCTCCAGTGCTGGAAAGCGTTTAAAACCGTTCAATCCTGTTCACTTCTGTGAAGCGAGCCGAGTGCAGGAGACGCAGATGACCGGGATTTGTATGTGTTTGATCCAGAGGCTTTCCTTTCAAAGAGAGGAAAAAATATAGGACCAGAGGAAATTCTTCTCATTGACCGTGAATTCTTAGGCCACAGAGCAGCAGCGGAGACAATTTCCATAATGTTCCACCTTATTCTGCCCACGTTTCCCAGCAGACTTTGATGCTGCAGTGAAGGGGTGTCACCCCACCCCCACCCCTCCCCCTCATCGTCCCTTCTCAATCTACATTCCTCAGGGCAGGTTGGGGAGATATTTGGAGCTGTGGATTTTGGAAGTACCAGGGTTCCTGCTAGGAGTGGACTCAGAAAGTCCATCAGCCGTTGGCCCCTAAGCTGGTAGGAGTTATCCCTGTTAAGTGGTGTAAAGTTCAAAGTCCTGAGAGAAGCCTTGGGTCCCCACATCCAAGTCCTGTCCCTCCTCCCTCACTGGACATTGCTCAGTGGAGCCGCTCGGTCACCACCCTGGTCACACTGTCATCTGTGGGTTAGTTAGCATCTTTCCCCAGTCAGACCGCGGCGCTCTCGAAGGCCTGGCCCAGTATGAGCTCTGAGCTCCTCAGCTGGGACAGGGGCTGGTTGATTCTTGAATAAAAGGAGAGAGTAGTGAACATGCAGCCTTCCCCCGGGTGTGCCCCCTCCCCCTCACAGTGGCCTATCAAACATGGTGGTCGCACACGGCTTGCTTCAGGGCCTCTTGGTGACTGCTACAAACACAAATTTCTGACCCATCTAAAGCCTTCTGGTGCTTAAAGCCCCTGCCCCAGGCTCACTGCCTTCCTCCAGAGGGCAGCGGGTCATGTATTGTCCTCTCCTAACCTTTGTTCAAGGTGGTTTCTGCCTGAGTACTGGCAGCAAGTAGGGAGAAACAGAGCCCACCCAGCCCCAGGCCCAGCTTCCCCGCCTGTGGGGTGTTCAGGATGATGAACCTGAAAGCAATGGGTTCCTTTTCCTCTCTAACATGATCAGGCTCCTTCCCACATTCCCGAGAGGAGTGAGGGATGCACCAGGGTGAAACAGCAAACTCCAGAGCACCCAGGGCTAGGAGGCACCCTTACAGCCCGGAGCCCTGAGGGCTTGGGTAGGCACTGGACAGAGTGAACACAGGCAACTGCAGGGTTAGAGGCTGGCACAGGTACCAGAGGCTCTCCCAGCCTATCTGCCTCCTGTCAAGGGCTGGAGAGGCCTGGCTCCATGGCGCACTTTTCCCAGCTCGGAAAGGCTGAAGCTGTATGTAGCCAGCTGCGCTCAGGCGAGCCTTGGGTTGGGTCCTAGCGGCCCCTCGTGGCCATTTCTCTGTCTTTCTCCACTGGTCTGCGAGCTGCTGGGAGGACCCTTAGGTCGGTCCTATACAGGATGCCCAGGACTGGGCTGTGTGGTGAACTTGGTCAGAGGGCTGCAGCCCCTCGAGTTCACTGAGCGGCTTGGGACAAGCCTCTGAGCAAGGCCAAACCAATTTTCAGAGAAGCTTGGAGCAGAAGGACGTCAAAGAACATGGCTCCCCCTCCACACATTCATTATACAGGGAACCACCCACCTAGGTTGTGAGTACAGAGCTGGGAGAGTGTCGTTGTGTGTTGGAGAAGGGGGCTTCCAGAGCCAGGGGAACCTGCCCCCAGACGCTCGCCCCCACCTGACCCCAGCTCCCCCACACATACTGTCTCAACTGTTCTCCTGCCCAGAGCCCACCTGGATGCCAGTGATCACCAGTCAGGTTGGGAGCCAGAGTTCATGTCCCAGCTTCAGGGGGGTCCCCTGAAGCCCCTCTCCATGCTTGACATTCCTCCACTCAGGCCACACTGAGGACCCCATCGCCAGGACCTTCCCAAGCCGACCCTGCTTAGTACTCAGATCCTTCCTGTTTCCTTTGCATACAAGCTGCGTCTCCTTCTCCCCAAGATTCCTCATCTGAGGGACCCCTGTGACAACCAGTGCTGCACACATATACATACATGCAGATACACACACACACACATACAGACATACACACATGTAAACACATATACATACACTGCAGATACTTACACACATATACACAAGTACATGTGCAGATACACATATACACACACAGTGTCACACACACACACACACACATACACACACTTCCTTCTTTACCACCTATTGCTATTTGCCCACTTCTGATTTTAAAAAAAACCCTTAGGAGAGAGATGGCTCAGTGGTTAAGAGCACTGACTGATGTTCCAGAGGAACTGGGTTCAATTCCCAGGCCAGCTGGTGTCCCATCATGCCAGGATTAAAAAAACAAAAACAAAAAAAAAAAAAAAAAACCCTTTTTTTTTTTTTTTTTTTTAGTTGAGACAGTCTTACTGATCAGCTCTGGCTATCCTGGAACTCTCTATTTAGAGCAGGCTAAGCCAGGCATGGTGGTTCACACCTTTAATCCCAGCACACTGGAGGCAGAGGCAGGCAGATTTCTGTGAGTTCAAGGCCAGCCTGGTCAACAGATTGAGTTCCAGGACGGTCAGGGCTGTTACACAGAGAAACCCTGTCTCAGAACAAAAAAAAAAAAAAAAAAAAAAACTAGGCTAGCCTCAAACTCTCCACACACCGACCCCAAACAAGGAGCCTCATTTCCCTTGAGAAGCCTTCCCAGTGGTCCGTCTGGTGTAGCTCATCCTGTGGGTCCGGGCCCTGCTCCCTTCCTTTAGATCCTCAACTATAAAAGCCTCTTCCCCACCCCAGAGCCTTCACACATGTCTCTTTTTCTCCCAGAACCCACTTCTACCCCCCATTTCTATTCCAGGCCCCTCTCTGCCTCTTCTAGCTGGCTAGAGGCCTCCAGCCATCAGAGCCTCGCCTTCCTCTCTCCCAGGCTGCCCTGCTGGATGATCCAGCCTGCGCTCACACCTGTCTCGTAGAGGAGTTGACAGTTACGCCTTCTTACGCTTGCTCCACCGTGGGGATTTACATGCATCTAGCCTGCACGGCGTATAATCACTTGATTATTACCCTGTCTTACACATGGAAGCGAGACTCTGTGTCCCAGGCTGAGTATCCAGTCTGTGCTGAGAAGGCTTTCCCAGACCAGAGTTCCACGAGAACAGCCGTTCCCAATGTGGTTTAAATGGAAACCAGCCTGGGAGCTGCTCCCCACCCCCATCCAGCTCTGGATGGAGACTGTGCATCCCCTTTCATGCTGTTTATTCTTTTGAACAAATTGTGAGTTTTACAAGACATTCAAAGTCTGTGGTGGCAAACACATGTTCCCATGGTGAGTGTCATTTGGCTCGCTGAAGTGAGGGCCGAGAGTGTGACAGGAGGCCACCCAGCACCCATTCCTTGGGCTCTGCCCTTCCCTGTGAGGCTCACAGCTCGCTGCACCAAAGGCCACCTCAGGAAGAAGCTGTCTTCACCTCAGCGTCCCTTTCCCATCCCTGGACCGCACACACACCGCTCTGCAGAAGCGAGAGCCTTACAGCATCTGAGGGAGGAGGTGGTGGGACTACGTAGGAGAGAGGGGAACAGGTGTCTAGGGAGAGGCGTCCCCGGCCATGCTGCTGGGAACATGAGCTCTAGCCTCCTGGCTCCCAAGCCAGGGCCTCTCACTTTCATCGTCTGAGCTTTTCAGGTCAAAGCAGCAGTCCCTTGTGCTCTGAAGGGATGAGTCTCCTCAAAGGCTCTCCTCCGCCTGCGTCACAGGCGCCCTCAGACATACTCAGCAGCTCACATGTTTTAGTCCAAGTGCGTTCTCCAGTCAAAACTGAGTTTCGGACTGAGGAATCGAGAGCCCCGTTACACACAGTAAAGCCTCAGATATGTCGCAGCCCCTGTGCTCTGAGGGACGAATGTGGGGAGACCGTTTGCCTTATAGCCAACCCCGTGTGGTAGCATCATCCCCTCAGCATCCTGCAATGTTCTAGAGACCCCTTTGCCCCTACCACCCCCACAGCCCTGAAACTTCACTCACTCATCCCCACTCCACCCCTCCCCAGAGCTCCAGCCATGTCTTCACAGTCCCTTCCTGAGACCAGACCTGAAGGTTTGGGGGCTCATGAGGCCTGCTTCTAGAAGCTGCAGGACCATGTGGGGTAGAAAAAGTGTCTGCAAAGACGACTCTGTGCTGAAATTGGGATGATAAGAAGGGAAAACAAAACAAAACGAACAAACCAGGAAAGAGCAGGCACAAAGGTCCCACCAGGGAAGGGCTGGGAAGGTGCAGATAAGGTCTCAGTGGCCTGCACAGTGCAGAGGAGGGGAAGAAGTGGGAGGGGTGGAATGACGGCAGGGATGGGACACACACA
>CABHPH010135316.1:21462-48572 GCA_902168325.1 Peromyscus nudipes
CACACTGGGAGTGCTGGTGAGAGTGTAAGAACGCTGGAGTGCTCCACAGGAAGTGACTTGCCACCCACACAGCGTGTGAGCGCACCCCCTTCCATGGAAATGCGGCTCCAAAGACCACAGCCTAAAACAACTTCTAAAAGACGCTTCAGGAATCTGAGCAGATGTGAAGAAAGCTACAAAAGCAAGCAAGTGCATGCGGCTCCCGGAGCCAAGAGTGCTGGACACCAGGGCTCAGGAAGCCAGAGCGGGGCAGAGCCGCAGGGAGGTCACCATCAAGGACCAGGTGTTATCTGGTATTTTAGACTGATGGGTGCTCATCACATACTAAAGACAGAGAAGTGAGCCATGTTTGGATCAATGATAATTGTGCCTTGTGCACCAACCAGTTCAGAAGGCTCAGAACCCCAGAGAGCAGGCTGGGGGTGGGGGTCATATGGGGGAACACCTGGAGCCGCGGAGGTTTTGAAGGAGGGTGTCTGATCCATTTAGAAAGGCCACCCTGACTAGATGGAGAATGAGGTTGGTGGAGGTAGGGTCAAGACCTCTGACTTGCCATGCTGATTTGGAGGGCTACTGGCCCTACCTTTGCATCACACACAAAGCCATTCACCACCATGTTCTGTGCCCCGAAGGCTGATCCCTAGAGACAGCATGATCTTTACTCTCAGGCTTTCATTAGAAGACACGAGGTTAAATTTGGGGATGTCTCCTCTAAGATAGATCCATGGCTGTACCTATATCAACTGCCAGTAAGCAGGAGAGAGGCATGGAGAATGCTAAGGGACCTCTTTGGATCTCAGATGTGCAAATACCATGTCTAATACAGCCTTGGCTCATCCCAGGGGACTGATAAGGCCACTAGTTTTCACTGAGCTCACGTTAGGTCCAGTCTACGGTGCCAGCTGCCCTGTCCAAGGGTTTTATAAAGGATCAGATCCAGTGGAGAGCGTCTGGGGAGAAGGTTAGAGTGGACCCTAGGGCATTTCCCTCAGAGTAGAGGCATGGGTCTCTGAGGCTTTGGAGCCCAGCCTGGACTCTTCTGTGTTGAAAAACTGCTCAACTGGACACATGGTCCTGCCACAGACTGACACCTGTCTGGAGTACCCAAATGGCTGTGTGACCCAGATGGCCGGCTGGGTGAGCTCCTCTTGCCTACCTACCCTGATGCAATGTAGCGTCCTAAGCCCCATGACCATGTCCAGGGACTCCCTGGACTCCTGGCTTCTGGTGAGGCTCGGCATGAAGAGCCATGGCTAGAGACTGGAGGTGACAGGGAAGCATCTCTTCAGCTCCCTTCCTGCAGGATCCTCCTCGCTGTGCGGTCCCTGCTGCCTCACGGCCACCTCCACACAACTGGCCTTCCAGGGCTCTTGACACTGTGCTGTCCTGTGAGTTTTCTCCTCCCTGCTAGGTCTTTTTATTAGTCCTTTGACTAACCCCCATGTGGGCAGCTTAATTTGACTGTACTCCGTGGTTCCTGCTGGGACCCAGCATGATGGAAACAGAGGGCCAAAGTGGTTCCCAGTACATGGCCCCAGTGTGCATGGCTCTGGGGGCCCCTCCCCCGGAGCCTCGAGTCCCAGTGTGATGGAACACCCACTTCAATGATTTTGTCAGACTTTCATGGCAGACTAGAAAGAGACTGGCTGGCTGGCTTTGAAGAAACAGCTGCTAGGATGAGGCCACCGGGCAAGGAAGGACCAGACAGTAGCCTTTAGGAGCTGGAAATGACTGCCAGCTGGCTGCCAGCAGGAAATCGGGACTTCCGACTACAAGGAATAGACTTGGGAAAAGATGTCCATCCTCACTGAGACAGCTGCTTCGCTGACATCTTGATTTTGGCTAAGTTAAGACCCAGGACAATGAACCCAGGCAGACTTTCCCTCAGTTCCTGATACTAAAAAGAGACTAAGATAATGAAAGAGCATTGGTTTAAGTAGCTGTGTGGGCAGTCATTTGTTACACAGCAATGGTGACTAATACACTGGGTTTTATCTGCTCCTCCAAATCACAGCATCCACCATGCAAACTGCTGAGTCGGTGTACTCTCCACGGCTGACTCAGGACGCCATCTCCAGCATTTAAAAAGGGACCAAAAGGCACAGGCCAGTTGTGGGGCCGCTCGGCCTGGACTCCTCTAGAGCCTGCTCCTGCTGCTTTCCAGTCTCTTCCAAGGAATTCCTTTCAGCCAGTTAACAGAAGAAAAACCACTTGAAGACTGGTTTACGATGGGTTTATATGCTACGCCAGAACCTGCCAAGAGGACCAGCACTCCCCTCAGGGCCTGACTGAAAGACAGTGAAGAGCTGCTCTCCCTCCCTGGGCAGGGCTTCACCTGATGGTCCACCTCAGTGGGAAGAGACTTGGTCAGGGGCTTCTGGGTGGACAGGAACTTGGAAAAAAATGAGATTGGGAAGCTGGTGGCAAACAGGTAGGCATATGGATAGATCTCTCCATGGGGTCACAGTGCAAAAGATCCTCATGTCTCAAGTCCCTTTGTAGAGGACACTATTGGAAAGTGATTGGGTAAATAAGAACAACCATTCTGTTGGACATCAGTCAGCCCCTCCCTGCTAGTCCTCTCCACTTCCGATGGACCCATGAACACCCATGACAGCAAGTGAGGGGCTCACTCTTCATAGGTTGCTGTAACAAAATGCTACACGCTGGATGTCTTAAACAGCCATCAGCTCATTCAAAGGCCTCTCGTCCCTTGGTGGCCTCTATCTTACTGTGGGTTCTCATGATGCCTTTGTTTTTGTTTTTACTTTTTGAGACAGGTCTCACTATGTAGCTCTGGCTGTCCTGGAACTCACTATGTAGACCAGGCTGGCCTTGAACTCACAGAGATCCACCTGCTTCTGCCTCCTAAGTGCTGGGACTAAAGGTATGTGCCACCACATCTGGTTCTCATGACCCCTTTGTGCATAATGGGGGACAAAGAAAAGGGGGAAGGAAAGGAGAGGAGGAGGAGGAAGAATGGAAGGAGAAGGTCCATTAATTCTACTAGATTTGGGCCTGCTCTTATGACCTCACACATACCCTTCATTACTTCCTCAGCCTCACCCTGACCCCATCTCCAAGGATAGCCACTGGGGACCAGAGCTTTAGCACACAACCTTGGGGGACACATGCATTTGGTCTGAATTTCCAAGCCTGAGACTTCCCACAGGCATGATGCCGTGAACTTGCTCTCACCAAAAGCTGATTTGCCTGCTGCTGCCCCTGTACCAACCACACAGGCCAATGCTGCCTGCCCATCCATGGCTCCCAGGAAACCACAGTGACAGCCAGTTGATTACACCGTGAGCTTTCCGTCACAAGGGGGCAGCAGTTAGTTCTCTTGGACTCTGGATAGAGATTCTCCTGGGCCCGAGACTTCTGCCAATGTCGCCATCTGGAGCCCTACAGGATACCTTGTCTATCATCAACTGGAAGGCCTCCAACCCAGGAACTCAATTAATAGTGAGCAAAGTGGGGTTGCACCTGGCAACAGGCCAAGGAGGATAGTGGCGTGGCCTGCTGAAAATGATTCCAGCACTAGCTGGGAGACAGCTCCCTGTGCCGTAGGGGACTTACCCATGAGAAAGGCATGTGCTCAAAACAAAGTCCGGCATCGTGTGACCCACACTATTTCCTCACAACCCCAGCCACTAACTTACCTAATGTCTAATTCCATGGCTCTTGGTGCAGTCACACAGTTGGGTAGCCTTCACCACAGCCAGCCTTTCTTTTCCTAACAATCTACTTATGGATTCTGTTTCCGCTCTCGGTGGCGTGGCAGGTTTTGCTGGAACTCTGCCGGGATGCTCTAGTGCTGTCTTTGGAGCTTCCCTGCATTTTCTCTTTTTGCTTCCCACAGTCCCATCTGAACCCTCTTCAGACAGTGTCCCTTGGACGTCCAGAGCCTGCTGGGTCACGGGCTCAGCAGGTACCGAATTTCCTCTGTCTACGAGTGACACAGAGAGTTTCGAGTGGGCTTCCCCTCAGGGCTGCCTTGGCTCGGGCAGAGGCCAAGATCTCCTTGACTTCTTGCCCTTCCCTGCCCTGCATCCCCAGCTCCCTGCCCTGCCCGCACCCCGATCATATCTTTAACATATCACTTGTACACGAAACCTCACCTTGGGGTTGCTTTTGAGGACCAACCTAAGGCAATAACCTTGGGTTCGGTAGATATGGTTTGAAAGGAAATGGGGCTAGAGAGATGGCTCAGAGGTTAAGAGCACTGACTGCTCTTCCAGAGGACCCGGGTTCAATTCCTAGCACCCATATGGTAGCTCATAACTATCTGTAATGCCAATTTCAGGGGACCCAACACCCATGGCAAAAACACCAATGCACATTAAAATGAATTTTTTAAAAAAGGAATAAAACGACTCCCAGAGGGAGTCACACTATTAGAAGGCGTGGCCTTGTTGGAGGAAGTGTGTCACTGTGGGGGTGGGCTTTCAGGTCGCCTATGCTCAAGCTACACCCAGCATCACAGTTGCTTCTGTTGCCTGCAGATCAAGACCTAGAACTCTCAGCTCCTTCTCCAGCACCATGTCTGCCTGCATGCCACCATGATGATAACGGACTAAACCTCTGAATTGTAAACTAGCCCCAATTCAGTGTTTTCCTTTACAAGAGTTGCTGTGGTCACGGTGTCTCAGTCCTCAAAGGCTTTCGTGGAAGAACAGCTGCGATTCCACTCAATTAGGCTACATTCCGACTGAGTCCAGCTCCTCGGGCTGTTTCCCTGATGGACAAGGAGTAGCCACAGGGCCTAGATGAATGATCCTGGTTACCAGGGAACAACTGGGCTCAGCTAAACACTAGGGAAAGAAGAACTCTTCACGCAGCGGGGCCCTGTGAGGTCAGATAATAGTACTCAGTGAGAACCACGGCGAGCAGCAAAGATGGGGTAGCCTCAGGCCTGGCAAGAAGAAGAATCCAGCCACCTGTGAGTGCAGAACTATCCCAGCTGAGGGGCTTGGAGACTTGGAGAAGAAGAGAGTCATAGTTACTGACCTCTTCCTGTTCGTCAGCTACAGACATGGTGATTACATGTAGCCACTATGTCTGCTCCACAGGTGGACTGGCCTCTCCCCAACCCTGCCATCTGACTCAGGTTCTAGACCAGGCTCTGAGCGGGAAAGTGATTGAAGTGATATCATCCTAAAATGAGACCATGTGCATGGGCTTTGTGGCCTGTTCCTTAACATTCTGGAGATGCCTGCATGTCTTTCAGACATGCAGTTAGAGAGGTTGGGCTGACGAAAGCAACACAGGGCACAGTCCAGGCTAGCCCCCTGTGCTGGGTGGGAAGGGTCTGGTTTCCTCTCTGTTGCTGTGATGAAACACCCTGACCAGAAGCAACCTGGGAGGAAAGGGCTTGTCTGGCTTACATTTCCAGGTCAGAACCTATCGCTGAGGGAAGTCAGGGCCGGAACCCAAGCAAGAGCTGAAGTGGAAACCACGGAGGGTCCAGCTTACTGGCTCATTCACAGGCTCCTGCTCCGTTAGCTTTCTTATATAGCCCAGACCCGCTGGCACTGTCCACAGTGGGCTTGGCCCTCCTACATCAATCAGCGAGCAAGAAAATGCCCCGCAGATGTGCCTGGAGGCCCATCTGATAGAGGCAGTTCTTTCACTGAGGCCTCCCCTTCCCACTTGGCTCTAGGTTGTGTTGACAGCTGACACTAGCTGTCTTACTATTGCTGTGAAGAAACAGCAGGATCAAAGGCAGGTTGGGGAGGACAGGGTTTATTTGACTTCCACTTCCACATCATAGCCCATCACTGAAGGAAGTCAGGTCAGGGACTCCAGCAGGGGTGGAACCTGGAGGCAGGAGCTGATGCAGAGGCCATGGAGGGGTGCTCAGCCTGCTTTCTTATAGAACCCTGGACCACCTGCTCAGGGATGGCACCACCCACCATGGGCTGGGCTCTCCCCCACCAATCACTTACTAAGAAAATGTCCTACAGCTAGATCTTATAGAGGCATTTTTCCCAATTGAGGGTCCCTCCTTTCATATGACTCTAGCTTATACCAAATTGACATAAAACTAGCCAGGGCACTAAGACAAGAAATAAGGACATGGATCTAAATGAGCTAGCTGCCCAGAGAAAGAACGTCAGCTCGAAGGCAGAGTCTAGAACCCACACCCAAGGGAAGGCAGACCAGGCACAAGGCAGAAATCACTAAGGGCCCTGTCAGCTGAGGCCTAGATCAGTTGTTCCCAACCTTCCTAATGTTGTGAGCCTTTAATACAGTTCCTCATGCTGTGGTGACCCCCAACCATAACATTATTTTCATTGCTACTTCATAACTGTAATTTTGCTACTGTTGTGAATTGTAATGTAAATATCTGTATTTTCCAATAGTCTTAGGCGACCCCTGTGAAAGGGTCATTCGACCTCCCCTCCCCCCCAAACAGAGTTGCAACCCACAGATTAAGAACCTTGTGCATGAGCAGGCTTTTTGGAGCCCACTACCTATGGTGGGACACCTCACACAACCTTAAGGCAGGGGGAGGGGCTTAGACCTGCCTCTACTGAGTGTACCAGGCTCTGCTGACTCCTCATGGGAGGCCTTGCCTTTTTGTAGGAGGGAATGGGCTGTGGGTTAGGGGAGGGGAGGCTGGAGGGATGGGAGGAGGAAAGAGAGGGATCTGTGATTGGTATGTAAAATGAATAAAAAAAATTTCTTTAAAAAAAAAGAGCTGGGTGGCAGTGGTGCACACCTTTAATCCCAGCACTTGGGAGGCAGAGGCAGGCAGATCTTTGTGAGTTCGAGGCCAGCCTGGTCTACAGAGCGAGATCCAGGACAAGCACCAAAACTACACAGAGAAACCATGTCGCGGAAAAAAAAAAAACAAAAACCACTGGCTTAGATAAATGTGTACAAAGGATCACAGGACACAGAATGATGCTGTTGGCAACCCCAAAGTGTAGGTTAGCTGTAGCCCTTACCTGTCAGGAGCCCAAGAGGAGGCAAAAACAATGGCATCTTGGGGAGATGTTCAAGGCACAGCAGGGAGATTGAGGCTGCCTCCATTCAGTGAAGAGACCAGGGGAAGAGGCCAGCAAATAGGGGATGGCAATCTGGGGGTAAGGTCCTGTAAGAGCAAGGTCTGGAGGCTCTGGGGAAATGCTAGTACAGCAAGGGCCAAGGGGCATAGAACACCTGTGGTGCTCAGCTGGATGGGGCATAGAACACCTGCAGTGCTCATGGACGGGCCATAGATCACCTGCAGTGCTCATGGACGGGACATAGAACGCCTGCGGTGCTCATGGACAGGGAAATAGAACACCTGCAGTGCTCATGGACAGGGAAATAGAACACCTGCGGTGCTCAGCTGGACGGGGCATAGAACACCTGCGGTGCTCATGGACAGGGACATAGAACACCTGCGGTGGTCATGGATGAGGCATAGAACACCTGCAGTGCTCATGGACAGGGACATAGAACACCTGCGGTGCTCATGGACGGGGACATAGAACACCTGCGGTGCTCATGGACGGGGACATAGAACACCTGCGGTGCTCATGGACGGGGACATAGAACACCTGCGGTGCTCATGGACGGGACATAGAACACCTGCGGTGCTCATGGACAGAACATAGAACACCTGCAGTGCTCATGGACGGGGCATAGATCACCTGCAGTGCTCATGGACAAGGTATAGAACACCTGCGGTGCTCATGGACGGAACATAGAACACCTGCGGTGCTCATGGACAGAACATAGAACACCTGTGGTGCTCATGGACAGAACATAGAACACTGTGGTGGTCAGCTGGCCGGGGTTAAGAGGCTTTGCAGGCCAGCATGGGAGTAGAGAGAGGGGAACAGTTTTATGTGGGGGATAGCTCAGCCCTAGGTAATAGGAAGCTGGTGTGGGTGGGAAACATCCATCTTGTCTTAAGAGCCCAGCACAAGGCCTGACACATTGTAGCCGCCCAATAAATGTACTGACACTGTAGATGGAACATAGGCCCTGTCTGATGTTGCAGATGGTGGCTGACATCACTCCATGACTGATGTGAATATGCCATGGTAGTAAAAAATTCACTCCAAATTGGAAAAAAAAAAAAAAAACTGTCTAAGAGCCAGATGTAGAAAAACACTGACTTAATTAGTGAATGACAAGTGGAGAGGCAAGTTTCAAAGCCAGGTACACTTCACACATCGGAATGAGGTGCGATGATCTCTGTTCCTTGAGGGCAGCTGTTGCAGGAAGTGCTGGACAACACTGGGAGACAAGTCAGTGCTTGCCAGGTAACCAGACTACCTGGAAATGATGGCCTGTGAATGTGGGAAAACAGCCAGATCCACACTGAGTGTCCCATGGAAGGATTCGCTACCAAGACAAAGTAAAGAGAAAGAGAAACAGAGAGAGATAGAAGGGAGGAATGAATGAATGGAGAGATGGAGAAGGGGGAAGGAGAGAGAAAAAGAGAGAGAGGAAGGAAGGAAGGAAGGAAGGAAGGAAGAAAGAAAGAAAGAAAGAAAGAAAGAAAGAAAGAAAGAAAGAAAGAAAGAAAGAAAGAAAGCGCGAGCCAGCAAACAGATTTTCTGATTCTCATTTTTAAAAGAAAAAGATGAAGAAAAACACCACCCAGCAGCTAATTGTTCGCAGGCCAGAGCCTGCACTAGCTCAAATGCAAAAGCTGACATGATAAAATGTTAGCATCCTGTGATCTGCTGTTAATAAAATGTAGCCCAAAGGCACAGAAGAGCTTTCCATCTGCTAGCAGGATGCTGCACAGCTTGGGGAAGCCTCTGTAGGCCACCTACCCCATGGCTGACTCCAAAGCGCAGCCGTGGAACCCGGTGCTGGGCCCAGCGAGGCGTGGGAAGGGAGTGGGAAATCCCAAGACCGAAAGCTGGGCCTGGGGCTTGCCAGGTTCCCTCTGTAGACCAGGCTGGCTGGCTACCCACCGCTGGCCAGGGGTTGCTGGAGGCAATAGGGTCAGCACAGTGGCCCTCCCAGGAGAAACTTTTAAGAAATTAAATTATCAGCAAAAGCAAAAGATTAGAAACAAGTACATGGATACACACACTAAGAAACTTCTATTCAATACAATACTACACGGATGGTAAGGATGAAGAAACTATGCAGCTCCCTAAGCTCTGATGCAGACGGTGACGGCTGGGATCCAGGAGAGAAGGAAAGCCTCTGCAGACAGAATTGTGTCTTGATGGTCACTCACTTCTACCTGTAAGCCACTGCTTCCTTCAATGATGCAAGGAAGGTCAGAAGTCCAATTTGAACCAAGTGTGACCTGGTCATGGATAAAAATCATACATATTCTCAGATCGCCTTACACTGTTGCGAATATCTAAGAGACCAGTCACAGCTGCACTTTGAAGCTATTAATAGCTAGCCACTGCTAAGTCTTGTTACTTGGTGGGTTAGTCCAGAAGTACATGCAGGTTCGTCTCTATTTTGACAGGTGTGTGAAACGTCACTGGTTTCCTCTGTAACCTTGTGGGTGATTTTCAGAGGGCCTTTGCTAATGGCCTCACCAACTGACAAAGGTCCATGACACAGAAACACAGCCGCATGCCTGCTGTGGATATCACTCTGTATCAATAAAGCACTGATTGGCCGGTAGCCAGACAGGAAGTATAGGCGGGACTAACAGAGAAGAGAAGAGGGGAAACAGGAAGGTGAGGGGGAGACTGGCTGGAGCCACGGCAAGGAGAAGAAAGATGTAAAGTACCGGTAAGCCACGAGCCACGTGGCAAAGTAGAGATTAATAGAAATGGGCCAAATATAAGAGTAAGAGCTAGACAATGATAGGCCTGAGCTAATGGCCAAGCAGTTTAAATAATGTAAGCATCCGTGTGTTTATTTTATGAATGGGTTCGGTCAGAGAACCAGGGACTGGCGGGACTTGGGAGCTGGAGAGAAATTCTCCAGCAACACATGCCAAGTCAGTGTCAATCATCTGCTGCTGTGCATGGCTAAGAAACGAATCCCAGGGGGCCGTGGTGGCATATGCCTGCAACTCCAGACTATGGAGGTGGAGGCAGGAGGACCAGGAGTCAGTCCAAGGTCATCTTTGGTTACGTGAGACCCTGTCTCAAAAGTGAGAGAGAAAGAGAAGAGAGGAGAGAGGTAGAGAGTGAATATCAATATATATGCCTGGAGCAGAACATAGAACCCCACACAGGCCCTTAGAAATATATTCGGTTTTCTACAAAGGTGTAAAATGCCATGGAAGAAACTAGAGCTATTAGATACCCATATACGACAAACTGAACCTTTTCCTTCAGCTCAGTGAGCTCAGACATGAAGTGTGAAGCTGCCCGTGAGCAAACTGGGCAGTACACACCAGTATGGGCGTGGTAGTGCTCCACAATACTGTGGGTGGAAAGCTGTATTATCTCTCACAAAGTGACCCTGCAATTATCTTCACGCTAAAGTTTACAGAAAATGCTTGTGTATGTTCAAACCATGCCTGGGACGAGACAGGAGATGTGGTAGCCCTCTCCAGCTCCAGGGGGCTCCGCTACTCAGCTGCCACCCAGAGCCTGGATGTCAATGGGCAATGATCAGTGTGGATTTTACATAGGAATAAAATAATTTTAAAAAGGCCGGTCAGCTGGTACACACCTTTAATCCCAGCACTCGGGAGGCAGAGCCAGGTGGATCTCTGTGAGTTCGAGGCCAGCCTGGGCTACAGAGTGAGTTCCAGGACAGGTACCAAAACTACACAGAGAAATCCTGTCTTGAAAAACCAAAAATAAATAATAAATAAATAAATTCTAAATTCAAGTTGGAAGAATGGTTCAGCAGTTAAGAGTGCTTGCTGCTCTTGCTGAGGACCCAAGTTGCTTCCCAGCCCCCACACAGATGCCTCACAGCAACCTATAACTCCGATTCCAAAGGATTCAGCACCCTCAGGCTTCAGTGAACACTTGCATGCATGTGGTGCACATAAACTCGGCAGGCACACACACAGAACCACGAATGAAGATAAATAATTAAACAAACATGACTTTTAAAACAAATGAATATTAATAATTTGAAGTAGATGAGAAAAATTTCAATCTTAATGCTGTTAGTTCAAATGTAACCTAAGAAACAGTTTTGTGTCTGTCTGTCCATCTGTCTGTCCGTCTGTCTGTTTTTGAGACAGCATTTCACTATGTAGGCCAGTTTTAGTTCACACTCAAAATCCTCCTGCTTCAGCTCCTCAGTACGGGGATCACAGACGCGCGCTGTTACACTTTGCTATAGAAAACAGTTTTGCTTTTCACTAGAATAATGTTCCCCGTGCTCATTTCTTCGGGTTCTCCGGGCTGTTGTTGTTACTGCAGCCATGTCTGATATCAGTTGCGTGTACATGTGCCATGAACCACTTTCAGGAAGGAGTCTGTTCTCTCCCTGTACCATGGTGACTCCACAGGTCTCGCTCAGGCCCTCGGGTTTGTGTGGTAGATGCTTTTGTCCACTAAGCCATCTTGTCGGCCCTCTCCAGGCTGCTTTAGAAACGGTGAATTATAAATTTAGGTGACACCTGAAACTCCCTAATTTGTAATAAAAGTCTAAGGTAGGAATGGAATTCATCCCCACCTGTGTTACTCTCACTATTTTTCCCCCTTGCAGACCTCCTTCCTGTCCCCTGAGAAGTAGGAGGGCACAGTGCAGTTAGGAACTTGGTTTTGAACTCAGGTGGAACTGGAAATTAGTCCACTCTCCATTTCCAGACATTTCCCTAAGGAGGGGACTTGCCTGCATAGGCCTCCATTTTGTCATCTGTAAGATGAGGCATTAGCGTGCCTCCCGGGAGGGGTCATGGAGGATCCACAGGGTTTCTGGAAAGCAGTCAGCATAGTGCAGAGACTAGGTGATGGGGACCACCCGGGAGTACACAGTCAGGAAGGTGGGACTTCAAAGATAATAGGCTCCTGCCATGGTCTCAAAGAGGAGGCGACCTTTCATATGACCAATGACACAGTACTATGTACTGGACATCCATGGGGGAAGTACTTCATACAAGAGCTCCTGAATCCTCAGCATACCCTGAGCAGTGTTACCAGGGGCAAAGGGAAGTATGGAGACACTGCGTGATGTCCCCAAGAGTACACAGCCAGGAAGAGGCAAGGGGTAAGAGTGGGTCTTCCAAAACCCTGGCCTTGGCCAAGGGGAGCCAACCATAGTGCATTTGGGGCCTCTATGTAGTTCCCTGTAAGGGAGGTCTAATCCCTAGCCATGGAAACAGTATTTAGGAGTGAAGGAGGCTGTGTATGTCTCTCCTGCCCAGACTACAGGGAGACAATTTCACCCCTATCCAAGACCCATTTTGTCTCCAAAGAGAGTGCAGAGAATCTCTCATCCTGTTCTCAAGAAACACTGAGACCACCACAGTGGACTGCTTCTCTTGAGTGAAATACAGGGAGTCAGCCTTGAAGTATAGCTTTGGAGGCCGCTTGCTGCCTTCACCCCTAGCCACAAGAACACGGACAGCCAGACATGTTGACACCTTCTGACTAGTGGGCATACACCTGGAACCCCAAGGGCTCTTGGTTCCCCATGATGCTTCCTTTAGGACAGCTGCTTTAGAATCCTCTCAGATCTTCTGTGTTGTAGTGAGTGGTGTGGACAGTAATGCATGGAGGCAGACGTTCTCAGGCTACTCTGCTGGAGGGTGACAGGGTGAGAGCATGTGTCTGTGCCCCAACGTTCTCTGGACGACAAGCAGTACAAAACGGACATTTAAACTCTACAGCTGGCACCTGGGGATGTGTGTCCCACCTCCACTTCTGCCTGGGGCTCTGCTGCTTACAAACTGTGACTTGGGTAAATTGCTCTCTCTTCCCTTACCTTTCCACAGTAGGACTAACACCATGGCTGTGGTGAGGGTGCGGTGTGGGAAGGAGTGCAATTCTTGGCTCGGTGTGGGGTTTCAAGGAGAACGGACTCTTCCTCTGGCCCCTGAGAGGCTCCAGCAGAGCAAAAATGTAGGACAAAAGACGCAGCAGTGGACGACTAAAGCAGGGTGATTCACCTCCACTCCACCCCGGAGTCCACAGGACGCCCTGAATTTCACTCATTTACAACAGGCCCACAACTGCTGGCCTAACCAATGTGGAGTCCAGAGATGGTGGCACAGGGACAAATGAGCACTCGTCCGGGCCTCCGGTAAGCACAGTCTGGCGAGGACAGTCACTGGTCCTCCAGAGCCTCCTAACCGGGGTCGGGGTTCTGGGATTGCAGGCTCTGTCTTCGAAAATAACAAGAAAAGACGACTGGGTGACTCGCATGCGCAAAAGCGCAAGAGACGCGGGATACCGAGGGGACTCACGGAAGGTGGTATTGGAAGACAAAGAAGGATGAACTGCCGAGAGGCTAGACATCACATAGATCACATGGCACAGTCTAGGGGTTCACAGTTTTGATTTTTCAATGAAATCTCCTATCCCCGAAGGCTGCTTCAGCAATCGCGCCCCAGAAGCCCTCAATTCTTTGAGCTACACCAGTGAAACAGCTGTGAGCTGCACCACCATGGCGGAGACGGTCGCTAGGCAACGAGCCCCGCCTCCAGTTACGACCCGCTGGCCCTCTCGTGGCGGCATCCTGCCACTGCATCCGACTCCCGGGGAGGCTGGCAGGTCGGTATATTCTTGTAGCTTAGCGTTAAAACCGGGTGGCGGCCCAGACACCGTACCCAGATCTCTTTCCACCCTCCTCCGCGTAAGTCTGGCCCGTTCTACCCATTCCAGTACCCGTACTACCCATTCCAGTACCCGTACTGGGTAGCAAGATGGGGAAAGCTAGCCAGGCGGGCAGCGGGTCCCAGTGAAGATGTCAGTTCTTATTCAGAGCGGTTGGCAGCCGGGCTAGCTTGTGAGAAGGCAGCCATATGGGCTGCTGTTGGGCCAGCAGGGTATTCGAGGAACATACATTGTACCGCCCAGAAGGCTTCAGGGTACATGCACCCCCCCACTTCAAGAGAGCCATGACTGTGGTAGGCCTCCCAGAATAAAGGGCAGCTTCAGACTGACAACGTGGGGTCACACAGGAGGAAGGCAAGCCTCCTGCCTCAAACCAGTGAGGGGGTAGCATTGCAGCAGGCTGCCTTCCTCACTTGGTACCCCCAAACCAAAAGATGTTGAGCCATCTCTGGATCGTGGGGTGACAGACCCAATTGATTGAGAAGCCCTCCCAAATTCCTGGGCCCCTGTGGGCACGAACCCCCGCAGAAGGGACTTTCTCAGAAAGCTAATACCCTTCCCCACAAACCCCACAACCTAAGCAAGCGTCCTGTCCTTGATTTAGTCTGGCTGTGGGTCCAGGTGCAGTTCCGGGGTTCTGTCTTGCACATTTGTGCTGATGAGACATGATAAACAATGTAATAAAAAGGCCGGGCCACTGACTCAGCTCCACTCTGCTGCACTGATAGGTCAGGGGTCCTGTGAAGGCAGGGTAAGTGAGGCTAAGCAAAGAAGGCAGGTTTTCTCCCATAGTCCCGGGTTCCTGAAACACTGTGGTCCGGGAGTAGGCCCCTCCTTCCTTCTGCCAAACATGGAGGGGACTTACCTGTTTCTTACCCCGCTCTTGCACTTCAGTTCAACTAGGTTTTCTCTGACTAGCCCTCCCCTGCCCCATCTCTGCCCTGGTACTAGTGCCATTGGACTATCTGTCCCTCCCAACTGATGTCATGACTCTCCTGGGCAGAGCTGGGCACTGTTAGGTCCAAATCCAGTTAACGAAGGCTTTTTTTTTTTCCTTCAAAACTGGAGCATGACCTGGGGCCTCACACGTTAGGTAAGCACTGCACAGTTTTATCTTCAGCCTGCAACAGGGTTGCTTTGTAGATGAAGGAACAAGTGTTGAGAGAGACAGGAAAAGAGCTCAGAATCCTTAAACAGCAGAATAGGATCAAGTTCTGTTTCTAAAAACCATGTTCCTCTGTAGAGACCACAGAAGGAGCTAGAGTCGGGGAAGATACCCTAGACATTTCAAAAGCGTTTACATCTATTCCTTAAACTCTCCCTGCTTAACATCATGACGGTGGTGGGGAGGCTGAGGCTGGAGGCTTCCAAGTTTGAGGCTATCCTGGGGCACTTAGTGAGAATAGAGAAATGGAGACTCCTGCCTCAGATCATCCCACTTGACTCCTAAGGGCAGGGGCAAGAAAGGCAGGCCAAGGAGATTTGCCTCAGCACTACTGACCCCTGAACCCAGGTGCCCTGAGCTCCCCATCCAGGCGCTTGCCCAACAGCCTTTTGAGAGAATTAAAGAGACATCTTCCACAATGGTTTCTAATGCTCACTTTATTCAATGCTCAACTGTCCTCAGAGAACAAATTTATGCTCTGAGAACTGCTTCAGTGCCTGTGAGTTCCCTACCATAAAAACATTCAACATGAAAACTTAAAATTTTTAAATGAGAAAGGATGCCTATCGCTGCTTAAGCTTCACGGAGAAGTGAAGTGGCCCCGTGGTCAGGGACGTTCACTGACTGGACAAGGACCAACCAGGGGCAAAGATAGGATGCTGCAGAACCTGCTGTCAACATCCCAGTCCCTGGCACCAGCCCTGCCTAGGCTGGAAGCCTTAATGTTTGTGGTACCCAGTCCTGGGGATCGGGCAAAGGGGGCAGAAGGCTGAAATGGATGGTGCCTTCTGTCCTGCGTGAGGCCTGGGGAAATCAGAGGCCACCTGTAGAGGTGGATTTCATAAGTGGCATGGCCCAGGATGGTTCAATTCATTCCTAACCTTGTGTTCCACCAGCCTCCATTCTTCAAAGGCCCTGCCCCACCCGGACACTCTCTTCTTCATACACCATTTTCACACACACACACACACACACACACACACATACACACACACACACAGTCCAGAGAACCTTGGAAACCACATTCGTCCTCCTATCGTGAAATCAGAATTAGCTGCCATTTTACACCTATCAATATCCTTCCTCACTATAGAACATGAACAAAGGTGAAAAAAATAACTGCTGCCGTATATGCCCTCCCCGCCCATGGCCTGCGAGGTGGCCTGCAGCTTAGTTGGACTGCTCCTGGGAGGAGTGCTGGCTGGGCTCGGTGAGCGCCTCCGCATCCTGATCATCTGTAAAGGACAAAGAAAGAGATGAGAAAGAGGCTGAGTCACCAGTCCTCAGATGCAGACTTTCTCCAAGGCCTTCTCTTGTCCCCAGGCTCCTGTGGAGAGTGACTCTGCTTTCATTTGCTGGGCAAGAGACTGGCTTCTGGCCCTGGCCACATGGAACAGCCTTGAGTCCCCCATCCAGCCTGGCTCTTCCTGGCTGGTTTCTCCCAGCTATGAACCTGCACTTGCCCTCTGTCACAGATGATCGGTGAACATAAGGGGCAGCTAATTTCCTGAATGCCTTGCTGGCTTCTGGCTGTAGTTCACTCTCTGAAGAGTCTCACGAGACAGAGACCGCTATCTGTCCACTTTGGCAGGTGCTGGGCCTGAAGCGCCACAGACAGCATGAGTTTGCCCACGGTCACATAGCCAGTACAGACAAGACCAAAGTGTGTGCTCAGGCTACCAGCCAGCGAGCTTCAAGCCACACTACACCAGTCACACGGCAGGTGTGCCGTGGGCTCCACTGTCCTTTCAGGTAAAACTGGATAGCACCAGACTTTGCCTGTTCCTTGGACAGTTTTGATACTTATATTAAAGAACTTTCTGAATTTGCCAACTTTTCCCAAATTGCAGGAGGCCCAGAAGACTGAAAGGAATAAAGCCTCAGAAAGCTTGAGACCGGGCTGGAGAGGCGGCTCAGGGGTTAGCAGTCTTTGCTTCTCTTGTGGATGACCTGAGTTCAGTTCCTAGCATCCGTCTATCTGTGTTGGACCACTAACTGCCTGTAAGTCCAGCTCCAGGGGACCCGATGCCCTCTTCTGGCCTCTACAGGCATCTGCACCCATGCAGCAAACATACATATTCATACACACACATTTAAAAAAAAATCTAAAAAGAAAATAAAAAGAAACATCAAAGCCAAAAGGGCCCTCAAAAAACAAACTAACAAACAAAAACCAAATAAAGAGATGGTGTGACAGCGAGATGACTTAGCTCGCAGGGCTCAGAGCTGTTCCCGACCTTCAGTCACACATACGCGAAAAAGATCTAAGTTTTTAAAACTGAGTTTAAAAAAGGAAGAAAGAAATCCCCAGGGCTGGGGAGACAGCTCCGTTGCTGAAGCGCGTGCCTTCCAGCATGAGAAGAACCTGAGTGTGCTCCCTGGAAGAGGGATGCCAGCTAGGAAGGTGGGGACAGGGGGGTCTCCCAGCTCCCTGCAGCCACTCTAGCCTAGTCGGTGAGCTCCAGGCCAATGACAATGAGACGCCCTGTCTCAAAGGAGATGACCATGTTCTTGGAGGTTATTCTCTGCTCACCACATCCCCCACATATGCAAACATGCTACATATGCGTAAAAATAAAATATCAATTTTCTAAAAAATTACAAAGAAATTACAGAGTGCTCATAAATCCCAAAGGCCTGCTGACCCTATGAGGGGGACGGTGCTATGTGGGGACGCCTGAGGCTCCGTGCTCAGGTCTCCCAGGCAGCAACGGCAGAACTGCCGGGCAGACACTCTGGCTCCTGTCATCCCATTGGGGGGTGACAACAGTGGTGTCTCCAGAGTGGCTCCTGCTATGTCTGTAGGTCCCTCTTTGATCAAAAGTCCGGGAACCTCTGATCCATGGAGCACACCTAGAATACGCTTCTTCCACCCCTTGCCATAGCGCTGTTAGGGGAAAGAGTTAGTCCTACGTATGAAGTTAGACAGAGAAGGCCTTCAAAGCCACTCTAACCTCCCCCGGTGCATTTACAGACCATGAGAGGGCTACGGGACAGAGCTCAGCCCAAGACCCCTCTCTCCACCCCCACTTCTCCTCCACAAAGTCTTCCCAGCTCAGCTCATCGGAGCTGGAGACGTTGGTCTCTTACTGGTATCCTCCTTGTCTGTGTCATACAGGATGGTCAGTGAGAAAGACGGGGGAGATGGCGGCGGTGGCGGCGGGGCCAGTAAGTGGAGAGCAGAGAGATAGCCTGAGGGGAGGAAGTTGGACTGCTGTGGAGGCTGCGGTGGTGGAGGCGGCAGCGGAGGTGGTGGTGGTGAGCAGTAGGTTGGCTGGAGGTCCCGGGCTGGTTCTGACACCTGCATGGACACACAGAAGGAGGGACAGAGAGGGAGACAGTGAGCCAGGCAGGCTGATCGATCACATCTTTTATTTCTCTAGTGGGGCGGGGGAGTTCCCATGGGGGGCAGAGACACTTCTGTGTACGGGGCACTTGGGACAGGGGTGCTCAGCAAACACCTGCTACACGAATGAAGGCAAGCGGGAATGCAGCCATATCTTAGCTGAGCCCGGGGACTTTCCCGAAGGGACTTTGGAGACCAGAATTTCCCAGGGTGCAGGGCTTGGAGGAAGGAGGATTGCTCCCTAGGTTTGCCCAACTGGCTGGGCACTCTTGGGAAGAGGGGACTAGAGGAGGCACACACAGAGGCACAGAGTAGGCAGGGACAAGGGGATGTCCCTGGGTGTGTGTCAAGCCTGTGGTGAGGGCAGCAACACATGAGTGAAAATCATCTACTGGCTCTTAGGTTTGATCCAGATGTGCAGGGGGGGGGGTGGAGGGGGGGCGGGGGGAGGGAATTGTCAGCATTCTAATTCCAAGTCTCTCCTTGGAACACAGCTTCTGCCTGGGGCCAGTGTGACAGCTCAGTCCCAAAGACGGACTGGAATCGCATCCTTAACAAAAGTTGTCTGGTAGACCTGTCGTCGGTCAGAGCCCTGCCCTGGGTGCCCAGTCCAGGCTTCTGTGTGAGTAGGCGGTGCGCTGCAGGTTTCACTTAGCCACAGCCTCTCTCTGTCTGCAGGCTGGTGACACCTGCTCTCCTGGGCTGTAAGGGGGGCAAAGGGAGCACCCACATCTTTCAGGCTGGGCAGTAAATGGTGCCATGAGAGTCAAGAGCCAGGTTTTCTCTGCCTCTGAGACACACCCGGGATAGCAGAAAATACCTGGGCTTGAAGCAGGGCATCCCTGAAGCCATACCAACCAGTGTCCTGAATCCCAAGTCTCATTCACGAGACCTATGGCATCGGTGCTCAGCAGAATAAAGGCCTTTCTAGCAACTGTCTTACATGAGCCAAATTTCATGGTCACCCCTGGGCTCCCAGTGCCTTTTGGCCTCCAACTTTAAGAAGTGGACACCACAGCTCAGGCCTGGGGGTGCAGACCTGCCTGTGCGTGCACCCCTAGAGACACCCCCTTATGACAGCTGGCTCTCGGGGACTGAGGACCGGTGAAGAGTGGTGAGGGCGGCTGGGTAAGGACCGACTTGGAAAGGAGTCGGGCTCTGATTTACCAAGCTGCCTCCATGGTAGGGGCTGCAGGAGACATGACGGAAGCTTCTTTGTTGAGGGATCCCCAGAGCTGAGGAGGCATCCTGGACATCCGGTGGGAAGGGCTGGTAGGATGGCATGGGGACACAGGCAGGGCACTGCTGGAAAGGCTCTCTCTCGGGGTACCCAGCTCCCCCGACATGATCAGAGCTGAATCTCAGAGGATGCCCTGAGAAGACAAAGAACGAGAGAACTGTTAAGAACACAGACCTGAGGGATCATTGCTGTCTCCCGGGGCACGACAAACACACATAACCGACTGAAGGAGTCTCACATCCCACCCCATCCCGGGTTCCGTTATACTTCTGTACACGTACATATAACGTATTTTGGTCGTGTCCATCCCTCGCCCTCTCACTCTCACTGAAGCTGTCGCCATTTGGCCCTTCCTACTTCACTGTCTCTGTGTTTGTGTGTGAACCAGTGACACGAGTGAGGGTTACTTACGGGAACGTGGGAGGCCACACCACTGAATATAAAGTGTCTCTCCCTTGCTCAGCAACTAGCAATTGTCTCCAGATCCTCAGAAGGGGGGGCGGTTCTCATGAACCCAATCTTAAGCAGGTAGTAGGTGCCGTGAGTTAGTGAGTACAACAGCCAAGTTATGCCCTCCGTGCTGCACGCCTTCCCCAGGTTCTCACAGTGTAGTGTGAGACTTCTTCAGTCAGTTATGTCAGTCTTGCTGTGACCCGGGAGACAGCCATGCAAAGCTTGCTATTCCCTGGGAGCCCGTGGAGGTGATAGAGGGATCCCATCTAACCTTCAACGGTCACCTATCCTCAGCACTTTGACCACTTAGGAGTCCATAGTAACTGCCACCCAACACTAACAGCGACCCTCATCTTTTAGGGTGAGTTCTGGCACACCTGTGCCGAGATGAAGTGAAATTCTCAGTTCCCTCCTTGGCTTGGCACGGTGTTGGGGAGGGACGACTGGCCCTGGCAGCTGGCTCAGTGTTCCTCAGTGCTGGTGCACCAAAGGGAGGGTCTAAGTCACTGTGTGGTGGTCCTCACTCGATTTCTGTTCCTGTCGTGTGGATGTGAACAGACATCCCAGGCGGTTCCCACGGCAGTCACTGGAACAGCATCCCTCCTGCTCATTTTCAACCTCACCGCCCTTGACTACTTGGCCACACTCCTTTGCTCTTTCACCCGTCCAAAGACCTTTGCAGATGCTGGGTCACAGCTGACTCACCAATTACCAGACCTCTCTACACTGATTAGCAGGATTCTTTGAAGAGCATTATCCTTCCCACAAGGACAGGATTCCAGAAGGCAAGGAAGGTATATTAGTCACTGTGGCAAATACTCAGGGCAGTTTAAAGAAGGGATGGCTTACTTTGGCTCACAGATTTCTCAAAGTCTGGCACTGAAAGGGCCTTGTCTAAGGTTACACATGAGCAGCTTGCTGACTCAGACTTTGAGACCTTTCTACACTGTCATGGGGAGGTGCCAAAACCACATCTACATCTCAAGGGGCATTTTCCAAGAGCCTCAAAAATCTCCATTACTTGAAATCGCACTTTAGAGCCTGGACAGATGGCTCAGCGGTTAAGAGCACTGGTTGCTCTTCCAGAGGACCCAGGCTCAATTCCCAGCACCCACATGGCAGCTCACAACTGTCTGTAATTCTAGTTCCAGGGGATCCGACACCGTCACACAGACATACATGCGGGCAAAACACCAATGCACTATAAATCAATTATTAAAAAAAAAAAGAAAAAAGAAAGAAAAAGGAAAAAAATCGTACTTTAAACGTGAAAGCAACACGGCATAGGAAACAATGTAATTTACGCACACAGAGTGAGGCGAGAAAAAAGCCGCAACATCTTGGGGAACCAACCATTCCCTTTGGCCTAGTTGCAGAAATGCTTAATGCCCAACCACATCCGGTGAAACAGAAAAAGTGAGCGCAGGTGCACTGGGCCAGACGCAGCGGTTAGGAGAAACTTGGACGCTCCCGCCAGGCGAGAGCAGGGTGCGCAGGCGCAGTCCAGAGAGCAAATTCAAAAAGCGTCTCCGGCGGGAGAAAATGGCAGGCGAGGGGCACGCAGGCGCAGGAGGGCGCGGCTTGGGAGGAGGGGGAGGGGATGACCAGCAAAGCGCGGGAGGCGCTGCCCTCCCAAGAGGGTCCGCAAGAAGGCGCCACGGCCAAAGCAGCCCAGCTGCCATTTTTGCTCGCAAAAGTACAAAGGGCAGAAAACTGCATCTCAGCCTACCCGCCCCTGCCCCGTCCACTCTCCCCCACCAGCCTTTTCCCATTGCCACCAGCAGCCACCCACCCAGATCCCTGTCTGGGGTTACCTGGGGAAGGCGCCTTCCCCACCCCGACACCTGTCTGGGACGCCAGCTTAGAGCCCGAGGCTGCAGGCCTGACGCAGGCCCCAGGAACCGTCGGCTGCACGAGGCCCGGCTTACCGTAGTCGGTGAACGGCAGTCGGGGCACGGGCCGCACTGGCAGGCGCTGCTCGGGGCCGCAGGACTCGGGCCTGGGCGGCTGCGGGCTGGCGGGGGACAGCCACGCGGAGGGACGGTCGTGCGGTCCCCCGGGGCTCCCCAGACCAGGCTGGAAGGTGCTGGGGCCCGGGCGGCCGCCTGGGACCAGCTGGAAGGCGCTCGGGCCTGGGCTGCAGGCCTGCGGGGGCCTCTCGAGGAAGCAGGTGGCCACGGGGCCTGGCCCTGCGCCTCCCGGAGCCACCCTAGGCAGTGGGCAAAGGCTCGAGCTCGAGGAGGAGGTGGAGGCGGCGGCGGCGGCGGCGGCGGCGGGGGCCGCCACCGGAGCCCCAGGAGGCAGCTGGGGCCCCTGCGTGCCCACGGTCGCCGCCGCCTGCTCCTCGGCACCTTGGGTCTTGAGCACCTTCTGGGCAGCCATGATCTTCTGGCGCTCGGTGATCAGGTAGCACTTGTCGCAGATGCACTGCTTCCAGCGGCACTTGCCCGCATGGCCCTTGACGGGCACCAGGTAGCCATGGTTCCGGCACCTTGAGCACTTGGGGGTGCGAAGCATCTTGTCGTCCAGCTTGGCACGCTCCGCTTCCAGACACAGCCACCACCTCCGGAAGCTGCAGAGCAAGTGAAGCAGGAATGAGCGGTGCCCCACAAGTCCCTGGTGCTGGGACATTTGGATACAATTGTAACAAAACCGCTCGCAGAGTGTCCCCGGAACTGCAATGGGGCTCTAGCATTTTCCCCTCTTTTTGGGGGGGTGCAGAAGTTGCAGTATTTCTGTGTGTTGGAGAGTGGGGTACTGAATAAATTAAAAATGGAATACTTATTTTATGTATGATGTCATGTGGGTTATTTGAAGTCTTCGGTGCTTGAATTTTCAAATTTTCTGTTCCCGCCAAAATGTAACCGGAAAACAGTTTGAATTTTTTTTTTTTTTTTGAAAAAAGGCGGACTGCTCAACGGTCCAGAGTTTTAAAACTCGTGAGAAACACAGGTGTCATAGTAAACCCATTCCATAGGAAAGTTCCAGAGGAGGCACTGCTTCTCTTCGCTGAAGCTGCTGCGTCTGCCCTCATCTCTCTCCTCTGCAGAAAAGGGAGCAGCCATTCTTTCAGAATATTCTTAGGAGCTTAGTGCAGTGTGGTGGTTGCTTACAGGCATGCCCTTACAGACATTCTGAGGTTTTGAGTCCTGTTAGTGTCAAGACTCGTATCTGAAAAACGTGTGCTTAATAATGTTCTAAAGTAGTCGGGCAATGGTGGCACATGCCCCACGCCTTTAATTCCAGCACTCGGGAGGCAGAGGCAGGTGGATCTCTGTGAGTCCGAGGCCAGCCTGGTCTACAAAGCAAGTTCCAGGACAGCAGGCTGTTTCACAAAGAAAATCTGGCCAAAAAAAAAAAAAAAAAATCTAAAGTAAAAGAAACAAGATATTCTGGAGCTAGTGTGACTTTTTGGGTTTGGTGTGAGTGTGTGTTTCCTGTTTTACATGGTCTTGTAATCATCTTTATGAAGACAAACTACTTACAAGAATCCTTAGCCACTGCAAACACAACGTTGATGGAGCATGCGTCCTGCTTTCAGGAAAGGGGATGATATAAATAAACATCTTCCTGAGACATCTGCTGATCCAGGGTGGAGCACACAGCAAGGTGTTTGCAGACCTAGCTTGGGGTGGCTTGCACTTCCAGGATGGCATCTACACCCAGAAACTACAGATATTACAAGGATCCACAGTCTGACAGTTTGCTTGGCTTGTGACAAAGAATGATTCAAGTCCATTCACTCTCAGAGAAGGGAAGTGCCAACCTCACAGCACAATCATCCCACCCAAAAGACAAAAACAGCAACAGACACACAAAATAAAATAAAAAAAATCTCCATTTTAAAATCTCTAATAACCCAAACCCACACAATCAATCATTTAAAAAACAAAACAAAAAAGATCTTAGCATTTGTTTGTTTGTTTGTTTGTTTGTTTGTTTGTTTGAGACAGGTTCTCACTATATAGCTCTGGCTGTCTAAGAATTCACTATGTAGACCAGGTTTGTCTTGAACTCACATAGGACTCTCCCTACAGAGTCATGGGATTAAAGGCATGTGCCACTACACCCTGACTTTGGCTCATTTTTTTTTCCCCAAAAATGGTAACCAAGCCAACTCAGAGAGGGTCAGAAGCAGATCGGCTGTGTTGATAAGATCAGAACCTAACCACAAAAGTAGGAATATATGTCACTACACAGTGCAGATTCCCTGAAGCTCCCCTAAAGTCTTAAATTTTTTGAGCCAGACTCTTTTTGTTTGTTTGTTTGTTTGTTTGTTTTTTCCAGACAGAGTTTCTCGGTGTAGTTTTGGTGCCTGTCTTGGATCTCGCTCATATAGACCAGGCTAGTCTCGAACTCACGGAAATCCTCCTGTCTCTGCTGGGATTAAAGGCGTGCGCCACGCCGCCCGGCAGAGCCAGAACTCTTACTCCATGTGCGCGACGTTATCAGTAGGATCTGTGCCAGCTTCGGTCCGCAGCGGCCATCCTGACTCTGGCTGCCGTAGTCTGGAACCTCAGCAGAAATCCCTCTGGGATCTGGGCAGCCTCTGCCCACTTGCGCTCTGGAGAACGCGCTGCTGTGACCCTGTGAAAAAGAGCTCAGGTTCCGGGCAGAGGCCCCTGGCCGTGGGATCGGTGGTCAGACAACTTGTCCGCAAGGGCGACTTCAATGACCGGCCGGTCTGCAGGCTTCCAGTTCACCTCCATCACAGCGCTCTCCGCATCGTCCGTGTTCCGGAAGGTGGAAATACCGAAGCTGCAAGATCACTGTCTTTTACAACCACCACTTCAAAGACCTGTCTACTTTGAGAAGATCTACCCCAGAGACTGCTCACTGGTGCGGAAACTCAGCGCACCTCAGAGAAGCGCGACTTCGTCTGATGTGGTGGCCGTGGCTGAGCCAGTGAAGCTGGTAAGTCCCTGACCCAGGTCGGGGAGACCCGGCATTAAGTGGCCAGAGCCTCCTGATGTGAGAGTCTGGACTGTTTTTGTTTGTTTTTTAGACAGGGTTTCTCTGTGTAGCCCTAGCTGTCCTGAAACTCACTTTTTAAACCAGGCTGGCCTCGAACTCACAGAGATCGGCCTGCTCTGCCTCCCAAATGCCGGGATTAATTAAAGGTATGTGCCACCACTTCCCGGCGAGTGTGGACTGTTTTAGTTCTCGTGAATTTAGTTATCTCTGTAAAGCAATCCAAAATGTGGAAAGGCTGGCCCAAACTTCCTAGGGGTTTTGTTTGTGCAGGGAATGGAACCAGGGCTCCTGCATGCTGGGCAAGTTATCCAACTATAATCCCACCTTTTCTTTTCTCTTCCTTCCTCCCCTCCCTCCCTCCCTCCCTCCCTCCCTCTTTCTTTCTTTCTTTCTTTGAGGAGACCAGTGAAATTACTCTGGCTGCCCTGGAGCCGGCTCAGTAACCCAGCTAGGCCCTGAACGTCAGATCCAGCTGACTTAAGTTCCCCTGTACTTTTGATTACAGCAAGGTCCAGCTACAAATATCAATCAGGGACATTAAATTATTTACAATTTGTTTTGATAAAAATCTGCAGCACTCTTGAGGGATGTTGTGGGGGGGGGCACTAATACCTAAGCTGGAGAGCTTTGGGCAGAATCAGTTCTCTTTAAGGAGATATTTATGCTTGCTAGCTAGTTAACTTCGGTGTAATTTTCATTCCCTGTTCTGAAATATTTCTGGTGATGCCCGGATGGAGTCGGCCTGGATTTCCCTAGCCTGATTGCACCGCTCTGGGGGAAGAAGTTGTTATCTCTTTAAGTGCATTAGACCCTGGAGAGCTGAAAAAGAGTTCAGAAAAATCTTTGCTCGTTTGAAAAAAAGTATTCTTCATCTTTGGAAGTGCGCAAGAGCATGTTCCTTGGGTTATTAGTCACATCAGGAATTTAGCAGGTAGCTGGCACCATTTAAAGAGTCTGGGTTTTAGCCAGGAGGTGGTGGCACACACCTTTAATCCCAGCATTCGGGAGGTGAATCTCTGAGTTCGAGGCCAGCCTGGTCTACAGGACAGGCACCAAAACTACACAGAGAAAGCCTGAAAAAAAGAAGAAGAGGAAGAAGAGGAGGAGGAGGAGGAGAAGGAGGGGGGGGGGGTCATCGATTAAGTGTCTAGGTTTGTCTGCCCAGCTCTAACACCTAATCTGTTCATCTCAGATTTTAAAAACAGGTCCCTTAGATAAAGGGTAGGAACTCTTTCTTCAACGCCACCCAATTTCAAACTGTCTAATTTTTTCACTACCCTTGTTATTTAAAAATAGTACCTAAAAATCATCATTTCAGGAGCTCTGGTATCAAGAACTGGGCAGGGCACTCTGAGGCTGGATGCTTGTGACCATGCATCCTTCACAGGGTGTGGGCATTAGTCCTGGGGGTTCATCCTCACATACCAGGCAAAAAAAAAAAAAAAAGCTTTGGGGACCATCCAGGATGGTCCCCTTGGCCTTTTCTCCCTAGGTTTAGTTGCTGGGGGAATCCCAATGGCAAAGCTGCCTCCCAAACCAGCCAGACTATAGCAAGTTACAGCCTTCAGAGCTCTGAGTGATGCTGGATCCAGAAAGTCAGGTGGATTGTACTTTGAGGAAGGTGACATTATCTTTATGACTCATTCAAGTGATACCATCTGATGGAAGGGGGCCTGCAAAGGCAGGACTCAGCTAATTCCAAGCAGCGTGGCTGAGCAGGCAGAATCCACCGACCACCAGCTGCCTGGAGCTACAACGTGAGGCAGTTTGAGCTAGATGAGTGTTTGTTTGGACAGCCCAGTGGGTGTTAATGGCTTAGACAAAGCTGGAAGCACTGCTTTGTACTGGAGTTGCCGTGGTCAGCACACAGCCACAGCGGAAGTACTGTTTACAGAGTCGAACAGTGAACAAAACAAACAGAATGAGTGGGGAGACATGGTTTTTCATGCTGATGCCCAGAAGGTTGTGCAGACACTGTCCAGTCGCTCCTGGCAAAAGGTGAGAACAGACTTAAGAGATAACAGGAAGAAGCTGGTCCCCACCATGGCCACCAATGCTGAATGTGCATGGCTCCTGGAAAGGGACAGGAAACAGATCTGATTTGAGTAGTATGCAATGCCCAGGGCCACTTTATAACAAAAACGTTTTGATTTATGTGTATGTGTACGTCTTTGTGTGTGCATGTGTATGTGCTTGTGTATGTGTGTGTGTGTGCATGTGTGTGCATGTGTATGTGTATGTGCTTGTGTATGTGTGTGTGTG
>CABHPH010135317.1:5201-24496 GCA_902168325.1 Peromyscus nudipes
GAGAGAGAGAGAGAGAGAGAGAGAGAGAGAGAGAGAGAAAGTAACACTTTTCTCTGGAGCTGGAGGAGACTGCTACATTTCTGCAGAGGTTTCCCCTTTCACAGAGTGAAGCAAAAGAAGCAACATCTTAGGCCAGAGAAGCAGAGCTCTGCTAGGAAGCCCCCTTAAGTGGGGGCTGAGCAAAGCTCAGCTGTAGAGACTCTCTAGGAGAAGAGCAGGATTGCTATATCCTGGGAGGAGACCATCCCCTATCACACCAGGTACACCTTGATTTTCCCAAAGAGTCAGGATACCCTTTCCTGCTGAAGCAGTTCCAGGCCTGACTCTCCCAAGAAGTCAGAAAAATTTCCTTTCCAGGGTTGGATTGCTTCTTTGCTGTGCTACACAGCTCCAGGTGTCCAGGACACCTCCAGAGCAGAGCTGTTGTTCTGAGCAGCTTGAGGTATCCTGGATACTTCGCCCTTTAGGGTTGAACTGTCTCCTTGCAGTTCAGCCATCAGAGCTGTACTAAACAGCTCCAGGTGTCCGGGATACCTTCAGGGCAGAGCTGTTGTTCTGAGTAGCTCGAGGTGTCTGGGATACCTCGCCCTTCAGGGTTGAACTGCCTCTCCTTGGTGAGGCAGAAGAGGAAGTTTAGAAAAAATTTTACCTTGAAGGGGCTCCTGAGGGGTCCCAGGGTGAGGGAGGGGGGTCCCGGGACCAGGAAAGTTTGAATGATACTTATCTGAAGTGGATCTGACCTGTCCAGGTGGATTCAAGCTGGCTGTGGCTCTGGAGCAGGAAAGAATTTTTAAACATATTAAGAAGCAGCCACAAGGAATTTAAAATCTTGAGCTGGTAGCCATGATATTATAATGTTTATTGGTTAGCATTATTGAGAGAGAGAGAGAGAGAGAGAGAGAGAGAGAGAGAGAGAGATCTGGAACGTGCTTTTAATTTTCACCTGACATAACCCTTACCTGAGACAAACTTCAAGACACCTGTTTGCTTTATTAGTTTGGCATCCAGGAGACACAGGTGATCAATTGCTGAGGGCATCTAACAGTAATAGATTGTTATATTAAAGTCTGTTTATTTTAGAGTCCAGATGAGTCCCCCCAAGGTAAAAATTTTTTTCTAAACTTCCTCTTCTGCCTCGCCAGCAACTTGTCAGACCTGAACAGTCACAGAGCCCTAAGCAGCGGAAGGCAATGGACGATTCCCAAAGCAGTGGAAGATAATCCACTACCTCAGGATACCCCAAAAGCCCCTTTCCCTACCCCCAAAAAGTTAACTGATGCCCACAGAGTCAACTGGAAGCAGTTTTGAGAGACACAGCACCCCCATTCCATATCAACCACCATTTTTATAATAAACAAAGAGTCTGGAATGTTAGAATCCTGACCACTCCCCCAGCTACATGACCGCACATGTGCTGTCCAGCAGCCAGGCAAGATGCTTAGTCATCCCAGGGACTTACATCCTACGTAATCTGTGTGCTGCATGATCATGTTATCTATGCACGTGTGTGGCATAGCTAAGTGAGCCCATGTGCACATGTGTGGGGGAATCTATAAAAATGGGTTCCACCTCCTCCTCCCCGCTTCCTGCACAATCTTTCCATAGGCCTAAGCACTCCCTTCTGTTCCCTTCTCTTAATAAACTCTTTTTTTTTGTTTTTTGAGACAGGGTTTCTCTGTGTAGCTTTGCACCTTTCCTGGAGCTCACTTGGTAGCCCAGGCTGGCCTCAAACTCACAGAGATCCTCCTGCCTCTGCCTCCCGAGTGCTGGGATTAAAGGCGTGTGCCACCAACGCCCGGCTTAATAAACTCTTATAGTGGGTTTTGTTTTACCTTGTGGCTTTTCTTGCATGGTAAACAATGCCACTTAATGAATAACATTGCATCAAGTAGTAAATAACAGCAAGCTTTAATTAAATACTTGTCAGGTTGATGGACTCCAGCCAGGTCCATCTCTGGTTTCCCAGAAAATGGCCCCGAGTCATGGTCTTCAGGGGCTTAAAGTATTTCCCATCAGGTCCAATCAGGGGCAAGCTTACATCCTGACCTATTTCCTGCTTGTGAACCTCCACCACATGTGATCAAGCTCATCTGGTGCAGATGGGTCAAACAAGCTTGTTTAGGGGAGTGAAAATATGTGGCTTGCTATCTCCCATGAACAGTAGCCTCCAGCATTTCAGGAACTGTCTGTCCTTGGGCAGAGGGCTTGCAGATCAGAGGCATTTTTGTTTCCTGGCACAGGAATTAAAACTTAAAATGTAACTTTGGCTCTCACAGTATTACGATTATTGAATTAGTCTCACGTCTCAGATGGCCTCATCTCTGTGGAGTCCTTCCTCACATGCCTGGGCTGACCTGTGGTTCTTCTGGATGAACAGAAGGAAGGGCACTCCAGTGGGAGTGGCGCGTGCGTCTTCTTGGCCAAGACTAAGCAGCTGTAGCAGATCCCATGTAGGCACTTTTAGGAGTCCCAAGTGGTCCAGGTAACAAGACTAGCTCAAAACTATGGGAAGAGAAGCCACCCTATCCCAGTGACTTTGCTGAGCCTTGCCTCCCAGCCACCCCAAGGGGAGAACAAGGAGAGAGGGGCTGACACAGAACTGTCTAAAACATTCCTGCCCTGGCATCAACTATAGATGGGAAAAATCTCAACCATAGCTGGAAGAAAACCTGACCAGACAACCCAAAGAAAAAGAAGAAATAAAAAACACTAGCTTTTGGCTGGACATGGTGGCGCATGCCTTTAATCTCAGCACTTGGAAAGCAGAGGCAGGTGGATCTCTGTGAGTTTGAGGCCAGCTTGGTCTGCAGAGTGAGTTTCAGAACAGCCAGGGCTACACAGGAAACCCTATCTCATAAAACAAAGAAAAACAAAACAAAACAAACAAAAAACCCCTAGTTGTTTTAAACTTTTTTTCTTGGGGCCAGTGAGATGGCACAGCAGGTAAGGGTGACTGCAGCCAAGTCTGAAGTTCTGAGTTCGAGTCCTGGGAGCCACAGGTTGGAAGGAGAGAGCCAACTCCGGAAAGTTTTCCTCTGACCTCCACACACATACTGTGATGCACCCCCAATAAATACAATAGAAACTTTTTAACAAATGCACTCTCTTTCTCTGATGTAATTACAAATTCACAAAAAAGATGTAAGAATATACAGTACTCACAACTCCCACTCCCAAATGTGGGCACAGGAGTCAGTATGACCAAAGTACATATGCATGAAAATGTTATAATAAATCCACTGTTTTATATAATTAATATGAATCAATATTTTTTTAAAAAGTCCAATTACTTTTCAGACAAATTGCCCAAATGTTAACATTTCCCTAGTCCCAAATGTGGATTCAGTTGCAGACATGGTACTTTTTTATTCCTACGTCTATCTCCTAAAGTAGAAATTTTATCTTACATACGCACAGTACAATCATAAAAATCAGAAAATTACGTTAGATGGTATACCTCATCTATAAACCTTGTTCAGATTTTGCCGATTGTCCCCCAATGTCTTTTATAGCACAAGAAAACCTTGGCTCATGCATCATATTCTCACATTTCTCCAGGGCTGCCTCTACGCTGGGCCTGGCTCTCAGTTTTCTTTGCCTTTTGTGACAGGAATTCTTCTAAGAGTGCCATCCATTTAGAGCGCCGGATGTTCTTCAGCTCTGGTTTACCTGGTGTTCCGTTCCTGATGATCCTAGATATGGATAGTTGGTTCTGGCGATGTCTGGTAGTTCTAGAATTGTGATTATACTTACGGAGTGACACCTTGAGACCCTGTGGCTACCCTGCTGCTTGGATCACGATAAGACAGCAGCTCTTAGTGTCCGGGGATGTGTTCATTGCTGGGCCCATTATTACCACAATTGCCATTGGTGAGGTTCCGTTTACTCACTCTCTCTGTCTTTATAGGTTGGCGTCTGTGGTAAGAAAGAGCCTTCCCTCCTCCTCTTGTACTTACTGATATTGATTTTAGCTCAGCGGTTTCTATTTAATTCGGTGCATATAATCTGTTAGCATCATCCCTTTACCTGAAGCTTGATGTGCCCACGGTTTGTCTTTGAAAGCCCCTTCAAGCTACCCCCACATCTTTTTCATGTC
Organism: Peromyscus nudipes; assembly: GCA_902168325.1. Taxonomy (NCBI): domain Eukaryota; kingdom Metazoa; phylum Chordata; class Mammalia; order Rodentia; family Cricetidae; genus Peromyscus; species Peromyscus nudipes. The sequence continues at coordinate 9,298 of CABHPH010135317.1, forward strand.
TGCACGGTTCTTTAACACTTCCAGACTTTTTTTGGCACGAGATGTTTCAGGCTCATCTTGTACTGTCTCTGCCACAGTCTTTAAATCAATCATTTCCTGAAGAGCCCTGGTTCCTCTCAGAGCACAGCGTCTGGGAGGTGGGCATGCTTATTGTACTTGAGTATCATGCTTTTTGTCCCCCTTCATGGACAGACATGGGGAATACATGCACATGATTATATTCAAACACATATGTATATATCCCACCTTAGTGTGTGTGTGTGGTCAGGTACTTGCTTGTGTGACTGTTTGTGTGAGTAAGCGTGCATATGGAAGCCAGAGGGCCCTTGAATATTTTCTACTATATTTTTTGAGAGCTCAGTAAACCTGGAGTTTATGGTTGGCTAGACTGGCTGGTTAGCAAGCTTGAGGGACCTGTCACCGCATCCCCAGCAGTAGGGTTACACATGTGCACCCACACTGGCCTGTGTGTGGATGCTGAGGATCCAACTTCAGGACCTCATGTTTGTATGACAGGTACTTTACGGACGGAGCTATCTCCCCAACCCCCATACCTTATTTTTGTATCTATTTATTTTTTAATTAGAATTTTAGGCCGGGCGGTGGTGGCGCACGCCTTTAATCCCAGCACTCGGGAGGCAGAGGCAGGCGGATCTCTGTGAGTTCGAGGCCAGTCTGGGCTACCAAGTGAGCTCCAGGAAAGGCGCAAAGCTACACAGAGAAACCCTGTCTCAAAAAACCAAAAAAAAAAAAAAAGAATTTTAGTGTGTGTGTGTGTGCGCGCGCGCGCGCGCGCGCGTGCATGTGCATGTGTGCGTGCATGTGCGTGTGTGCTCACATGCATGTGTGTGTCCAAGTGCACAGAGTGGAGGTCAGAGGATAACTTTCAGTGGTCCATTCTCTCCTTCCGCTGTGTGTGTCCTGGAACTAGAACTTACGTCATCAGGGTTTGGTGGGAGGCACCTTCACCTCTGAGCCATCTTGCCCACGCTCTATTTCTTTACATGAAAAAATCACTAGTTCGAAGGCTGGAGAATTGCTTCAGCACAGGAGAGCTCTTGTGACTCTTGTAGAGGACTGGGGTCCAGGCGCAACACCCACATGGTGGCTCCCAACCATCTGTAGCCACAGTTCCAGGGGCTCTGACATCCTCTTCTGAACTCTATGGGGACAAGGCACACACGGTACACACACATAAAAGCAAAACACTCATGCACATAAAAGGAATACATCTGAAAGAAAGCTGTTATAAAAGTATCATTAGTTTAAACTATGAGTTTACCTTTTCAAATAGCAAAAATCCTGGACCTTATTTGTGTTTATGTTATTGTGTCTTATTTTCTTACTCCTGGAATCTGTAGAAACCCCTGGAGAAGAAAACCGTGAACCAAATGACTACTTGAATTCGGTGTTTACTGGTAGTTTTTGTCCCTTGCCTCGCGGTGAATAATCCAATGCTTGGTTCAGAAGTTGCTTGTCATAGCTGCAGCTGTTTCAAGCTTCCCATCTGGGATGGCTTGTTTTGCAAGACACTGTGGAATAGCTGTGCAAATCAGCATTCACCTCAGGCCCCTTGTCAAAAAGAAATCAGGCATCACAGAATGCACACAGCTGCAGGGAGAGCGGTGTCACCCGGCTCCTGCAGGACAGACGGTCACTGCCATTGGCTCCTCCTGCGTGAGTCTGGGTGAGCAGAACTGACCTGGAACTCAAATGTGACTCGAGAGGCATTTGTCTTGGACTTCTTGCCTGTCATTCCCCCATCCTTCCCATGCCTCTCTTAGACAGCCAGTGTTCTGTCCCCTTGGCACATCCTGTTCTTGTTTCCTGGATCTAACTATGCATTCTCCCAATCCTGTAGAACGCTCCACAGCCCACAGCTTCTTTGCTGTTGGGAATGGCCCGAGATCTCTCCAGAGGAGGAGGGCCATCCAGTTATACAAACTCACAACAACTAGCTGATTAGGTACACACCCTGCAAAGAGTATTTGTTAAACCTGGGTCCTGGGTAAGGGCGAAATCTAGGTGTCTTTGGAACAAATCTTCTGTGTCCTGACTCTTCACCGTACCTATACTTAACTCTGTAAGCTACACCTGCTGTGCTGTGAGAGCCGGAGGGAAGGCACACGATGTACACTGGCTTGAAGTCTGTTACAGACACCTCCACCCATTCATTAATTCATTCTTTAGACAAAGTCTCTCTGGGTAACCCAAACTAACCCTAATCTCCCAGACTCAATTGACCTGCCTCAGCTTCCCATGGTATCTGTCAGTTGGTATCTGTTTGCACTATGGTATCTGTTTGCTGCAGATATTGATTGCTTGAATGCCTAACACAAAGTAAATGCATTGGACTTTGATACTTGTGCTACTGACCTAGCACACTGATGGGCAGTTACTATTCTGTACCTCCTGATACAGTGAGTTCCTAGATATCCACCACTCAAGCAATATAGGAGGAGGTGATGTGTTAGCTGCAAAAGGAAAACATATCTGCTGTGGTGGTTTAAATGAGAATGTATCAGGGACTATGAGGGTCCAGCCCCTTGGTAGTCCCCTCCCAGGGTTTGGGAAGAATCTACAACCAGCTGATAATTAATCTTTGATGAAAAGAAATGAATCTATGTACACGAAACTCCTTAGTCCATACACTTTATTATTCTGAGTCAGTTCTCTCTCTACACAGCTCCCATTCTGCTCTCATGCCTGGCTCCTTTCTTGCCTGATTTCTCCCTACATTTATCTGCTGTCCCCTTATAAGATATAAGATAGAACTTATATCTTAATTCTCTCATCTTAGTTCTGCCCCATCTAGGTTCTCATCCATCTAGTTCCTTCCCATCTCAGCTTCTCTCCTGTCTCCTTCTTTCTATTTTGTTCTTCCTCATCTTGTTCTCTCCCATCTGGCTCTTCCTCATCTTCCATCTCGTTCCTCTAGTACTCCCTTCTCACCCTTCAATCTAGTTCTTCCCAGTCTCAGTTTGTTCCTCTCAAGTTCTTACCCATCTAGTTCCTCCATTCTCTTTCCTCATCTCTGTCTCCTTATTCTCTCCGTTCTCTCTAAGTCTCTCTGGAATCCAGTTATAAACCCAAGCAATAGCAATCCTCTGGCCAACAAAGTCACTAGGCTTGAATTCTACAGGGTCATACAGGTAGGTAAGAGTTTTCCTAAGGTAGTGACTGTCAGGCCTTCTTTTACAACCCAAAATGGGAATGGTAAAGGAGGAGGTCAACTGAGTGCTAATGACTGGTTAGTATATCAAAAAGGGGATCCATGTGCTCAGCCTACATTCCTAGAAGTGGTTTAGGTATTAGGGGTCTATTAGTAAGGTTGTATGAGAAAGGAAGATCTCACTCTAAATTGCACAAGAAATAAAGATATCTGCCTGACCTAGGAGACAGGTGTTGTTTCATATGGCCTTGGATGCTTGATAGGCATTTTAGGTAAATACACTGTTAGGAGTTCTTGGAAGCACACAAGAAAATCATTTTAGGAATCAGCTAATATATATATATTAGAGTCTCTGCCTCTCTTTGGTCCATTGAGGTCTTGACCAGCATCTCAGCAGCTGCCCTAATGGGAAGTGGAATGGGCTTTGGAAGCAACTAGAAGAAAGCATCACTGACCATGATCATGAAATCATCTCTTGGGGTTTTCAGAAATTATTAAATAGAATAACCTTATAATAAGAGCAGAGTTGCCATTATACTCAAGAGAAGGGCTTCAAGTCATTTAATCAGGCTTTGTGTTGTCTCTAGAGATAAGCACGCAGGCAGCCAGCACCTCGAGGATGCCCTTCCAGGTGTGCTCAGATTTTGTGGGGGGGTGGGGGCACAAGTCTTACTATGTAAGCCTGGCTTGCCTGGAATTCACCACATAGACTAGGCTGGCCTTGAACTCACAGAGACTCATGTGCTTCTGCCTCCCAAGTGTTGGGTTTAAAAGGCATGCACCACCATGCCCAGCTCATGTTCAGATTTTGACAACCCACTCTCCCCCATCTTGTGACAAAATACAGAGCACTGTGAGAACTCACAGCTGCCATGATGGTTTGCTCTGGTGTAAAGGACTGTGCTTCCACTAATGCATATGCTGAAATTTAGACACTGATGCAGAGATCATAAGGATGTCATCTTGGAGATGATTTGTCATGGGGTGGAGCCCCTTTGACTAGAATGAATGGCCTTGTAAGAGGCTAAAGGGACCATGTTGGACACTTCTACCTCGTAGGGACGTGTAGAAGATGCTATGTGGAAGAAATGACCCTCACCAGACACTGATTTTTTAGTGTCTTGCTCCTGGACTTTCAGGCCTTCAGGACAAAGAAGACTGAAGCCATAGTAAGCATCTTCCATTCATCTGGTACCCACCGTTCTAGTTTGATGTAAAATCTCTTCCAAAGGCCCATGTGTCAAAGCCTTGGTCCCGAGGGTGATGCTGCTGGAAGGTGGTAGAACTGCTAGAGACAGGGCCTAGGGGTCATCGGGTCATTTGGATAAGCCCTCAAAGGGGTTGTGGTTCCTCACCTCTCTCTCTTTTCTTCCTGGCAGGAAATGAGTGGTTTCATTCTGCCACAAACTCCTGCTACTGTGTCCTGCCTCACCACAGACCCGAAGCAGCAGGGCCAGTGAGGATGTGTGAATGGCAGCGAGCATACTGAAAGAGCCGGCTGCTCAAATGTATTTCAGAGAATGAAAATGGTTCCAAACGAATGATTCACAACATTCCTCACATTGGGTTGAGACAGACTTGAGATCCATGCTCAGTGGGACATTTATTGTGTGCTGGGAGATGGACAGAAGGAATGATGTGAAAGCTACTTGTGCATGGATCAGCCTATAGGCTCTGGGGAAGACTTCTGGGTGTGAATCTCAGCTCTATTGATGCTATCTGAATAGTCTTGCCATCTTACATTATATTCCTGGGTCTCAGTTTCTTTATCTGTAAAATGGGGGATAACATGATAGTCCCGAGAGACTGTGGGTACAGCTCAGTGGTTGAACACTTGTTACCATGTGTAGGGCCTTGAGTTTGAGCCTCAGCACTCCACAAAATAGTAATAATTAATAATACTAATTTTAATACTACTAGCAGCACTGACTCCATAGGGTTCTTTGTGAAGATTTGTGTTAGTCAGCTCTCTATGTTAGTCACTAAAATGTTTACCTGAGAAAAACCAACCAATAAGGGAGGTGGTTTGTTTTGACTCAGTTTTGGAGATTTTGGTCTACAGTTTGGTGGACTCATTGTCTTGGAGCCTATAGCAAGGCCCTGCATCATGGTACCCAGCAGAGGAAGCCCATTTACCTTGTAGCCAGGAACGAAAGAAAGAGAATAAGGGGCCAGGGTCCTGCTGTCCTTCACGGGTATGCCCCAATGACCTCACTGCCTCCTACTAGGCCTCACTTCTTAAGGATTCCACCTCCTCCCAATAGCCTTACTCTGGGGACCAATCCTTCCAATGGGGCTTTGGGAAACATATATAGAAGCCATAGTAGAATTTAATTAATTAATACCTTATAAAATTCTCAGAACAACACTCAACATATGGTAGAGAGCCACCAGGCAGCATTCTTACCTCCACTGTTAATTTGATTGGCTCCATGGTCAGCGTCAGGGAGTTGGGTCAGTTGATTGCTAGTTCAGAGTCAAAGTCTGAGTCCATTTAGGATTCAATGACTATGGCAAGAAAGTCGAGTTAAGTGTAGGTAGGTCTGAGGACTCACTTCGGAAGGAGCCCAGGGAAGGCATGGGCTTTCTTCTCTGGGAAACCCACCTTCAACATGAGGCTGTGGAAAGATCCAGCTAGCCCAGTGGCTACTTATCAAGGGCCATTTGCATGTAAAGATGCAGCAGATCACCACACACAACCTTCATGCAGTTCTGTGGTTGGCCCATATACCATTTCACTGAGGGAAAACACAACAGACAGAGGTCAAGTGACTTTCTCAAGGTCACATGGTAATTGGCACAGGATGCCTTCCAAATTCAGCTTGTTCTCAATTGCAGTTACCAGCAATAAAGAGTTAAGAGTTGTTTTCTTTATGTATTTACAAATAGATAAAACCACGAACAATGCCATGTTCCTTGACATTCTGTACACTTTTATCACTTTGTACCTGGGATTCCCTTCATGACCAGTCAGCCCAGAAGACCAGCTCTTTAGCCTCTGTGCATATAATACTGTCTTTCTAAAGATGATTCTTTTCCTTCCTGGGTGGTACCAGGGCTTTGTGAACCCCATTTCAGAACTTATCTTCTTCAGTTGTTTTTCAGGGTTTCATGTAGCCCATGCTGGCCTCCACCTTGGACTTCTGACCCTCCTGCTTCTGTCTCTCAAGATTGGGAGTGCAGGTGTGTGCCACCAGCAGGTGTGTGCCACCAGCAGGTTGTGCCACCACACCTGGTATAGTCAGTGCTGAGGACTGGAACCAGGGCTGTGTGCACACTAGGCAAGCTCTCTGTCAAAAATGGGTTTTTTGTTCATATATGCATATTACATTGATATTTATTCACGGGTGAGAGAGGCTCAGATGTATCACACACAGTGTTGGGATAATCTTTTTGAACACTGTGTGAAGATGTGTCTCTGTCCTTCCTCCTCTGCCTAAGGCATCTTCTGATTGGTTTCATAAAGAGCTGAACAGCCAATAGCTAGGCAGGAGAGGATAGGCAAGACTTCCAGGGAGAGACAGGAACTCTGGGAAAGAATCTGAGGAAGAAGACTCACCAGCCAGACTTGGAGAAAGTCTGACATACAGTGATGAGAAGAGGTAACCAGCTACGTGGTAAAACATAGATAATATAAATGGGTTAATTTGAGTTTTAAGAGCTAGTTGGGAACAAGCCTAAGCAAAGGCCAAGCTTTCATAATTAATAAAAAGTCTTCATGACATTATTAGAGAGCTAGCAATATAAAGAAAGACCTGTTACGTTGGCGCCCAACATGGAGGCATGCATATCAAGCACAGGGCATGAGAAAGCTGAGAAAAGTTCTGGATACAGAGCCAGAGGGGCTTCCTAGCAACTGCCGTCTCTCGGGAAGTGATGGTGCTCACAACTCTTTTAAGAGGCCCTGTTGTGCAGTCAAGCACTTGAGTAGGGTCTGTGAGCACCTAGTCTAGAAGATTAGGTAGCAATTCCTGCTGGCTTGGGCCCAGCAACTTCAGAGCTGGGGCAGGTAGGCATGGCTTCTGGCTGGTGCCCACCTAAGGGGCAGAGCCAGCCACCAGCACCGTGTTCTAAGTGGAGCTGCAGAAAGCATGCAGACACACAGAAGGGCAAAAGGAACATTTTTCCGGAGCCCCTGTGAGCAGACGCCTCAGTCTCTCTGACAGGCTTGTGAGTGCTCACGCGAGCAACCACCCTTCCTATTGGCTGGGTTGCAGCGGGTGGCCTGCCCCTTTAAGGCTTGGCTCACATGGTCAGAGACCAGCTGCAAGCATGCAGAAATGCAGGTCCAGACTGAGAAAACCTCTGAACAGGGACAGTATGCTTGAAAATGTGCATAGGTGCTAAAGAAAAAAAAGAAAATGGGTATAGACATTCACAGAAAAAAATAATAGTTTGAAAATAGTGAAGTGAAGTCTTTAAAGGGAGGGTAAAGTAATATAAAAAGAATAACCCAATTAACTTTGAATTTTTTAAATGCTAATGAACAAAAAGCAACATCTACTGAGAGACATTGGATTGTGAAAAAACCCTGCTGAATTAAACTGTTGTATATATTTTAAGGATGTTGTAACTTCAGAATGCAAGTCAGGAAATGTGTTACATTGGGGGAGAGGTTATACCTTTGTTCCCACAGGAAAAAAAAAAGCTACAGATTCCTCCAAAATTAATAAAGATCAGATTTGATCAGGGGAGACCTCCTGAAAATCTTGGCTACAGACATGAAGGAAGAAACCAAGAAAAACTACAGGACAGGTGACATGTATGCTGATCCTCGACACAGGAACAGCTCTGGGACAGGATGGGACATGGTAAATCTTGTTGGCTACAGAGTCCTCGTGACAGTTTGGTCATGCAGTCCAAACAGACTTATAAAGTTGACAGATGCCTTTCCCTGCTCAAACATAGAGCAGAGAATCATCTTTAGCTGACTTGTACACACCACACATTCCACACTTGTGTTAATGCAGATATGTATGCTACCTTTAAAAGTTTGTATGTTTTCAGAACAAAAGGACCAGACACCAATGAAGACAAGTAGCTCAGGTGATCCAGCCCCACAGAATGCCTCTGTTGCCATTTCCTCAGAAATCTGCTTCCAGGACAATTTCAAAGTGGCTAGCTCAGATGGTCCAGCCTCACAGACTACTCTAGCCAGGACTTCAGTTAAGCCCTGCACTTTCCCACAACACAGAGACTGGACAACAAGGGATACAGCTAGCTCCCCCAGGACTTTACCATTATTCCAATTTTCTCAGGTGCCCTAAAGATGCCATTGCCCCCAGACAATAGGAAGCAATTTCATGATCATGATGCCCACATTCCCAAGAGATGGCGTGGGTGGTTTTTGATCATTCAGTGGGTTATAGATGTTTGTCATCTTTAGGGGGTTTGATTGCAAGATGTTATTGATCATAGTAAGGGAAAAAAACTAAGCAAAGGAAGTTAGATTCAGGAATCTCTTTCTGAAAAGAAAAAAGAGAGGATATAGGAATGATAGAATAAAAGGGTAAGTTATTGAATCTACTTTTAAACTAAAAAGCAACTACTAATCTCAAATACTTTACATTGGTATGGATTTTTGTATGTTGATACAAATTTAAGATTCTTTTTGTTACAACATACTGTTTCTACTCTTGTTTAAGGTATTTCACCTATGCAGATCATTTTAAAATGTAATTTAAAGTTCTAGTGCTTGAAAGCTACTATTTCAAACTGTGCAGAATAATTAAGAAATGCAGGTTAGTAGTTAGTCACCTTTTACAATCAAACTTATAGTCATGTTAGGTATGTTTTCAAGGTTAAACAGATTTATTTTAGATAGATAGATGGTCTTCAAATACTTCAGTGATCTACAGAATATGACATTTAAAATATTTTAATAACATGAGATTTTTCATGACAATGAGGTAATGTCTGCTCCTGGCAGCACCAATAGACTTCAGAGAAGATGATGGGCATCGAATAACCTCCATATGGGCAAGAAACTGACCTTGTTTTGACTGCTGACAATATGCTGCCCATATTGGACAAGCAGGACACAAAGGAAGTTGACTACTGAACTTTACTAAGACAAGGTAGGCTAGTCCTTCAAAATTTCTGCCTCACAGAAAAATCTGTCAGGTATTCTAGGCCTGTAGACAAAAGATGGATGCCCAACATTGCAGAGGAACCCTGGGTGACTGTCCAGGCAGCCAGCTGTTTCTGTCATTTCTATAGTTTTAGAAGTTGCTTGTTCTGTACTTCCTGTTTACTCGGGTAATATTATTTCCTTCTTGGGCATTATAGAATATTATTTTAAAGTATGTTTCATTTTTTCTTACTGCCTTTGCTAACAATGCAAAAATGTGTTACATTTGTTTTATTAAATAAAATTAACCTTTGAGCAGGAGGCTGAGTCAGCAAGTAGCTGACAGGAAGTGGTAGAGAGGAACCATGTGTAGCTAGGGTTCTTAGTTAAGGGCTGAGCAGAAGGGTGCTGGGTTTTTTGGAAGATACAAGCAAAGGGAGAAGGTTAACTACTTACTATTCATCCTCTGTGAGCAAGCAGAATTTCATCTCAACCTTTGAATGGAGAATTATTTAGAGGGATAGAGACCTAGATAAAGTTTCTCTTAACAGCTTTAATAGAGTCAGTGCCTGAGGGAACAGAATTCCCTCAGGCTGTGGCCTTTGCAGCCAAATGCTGCTGGAAGCATCTGAGGTGCAGTTTTTGATTAGGACAGCAGTCACTTCAGGGGAAGTCACTATGAACAGTGAAAAAACAGGCAACAACTCTTGGGTCCTGCTGGGGGTTGAAGACTGGATAGTTATACCATTTTCTTTGTTACTAAATTCAGAAAAGAAACTTACAGAAGAGATGTAAAGTTTACAAGGTTAAGATACATAAAAGCAAGCTGGGCGGCAGAGCCAGGCAAATCTCTATGAATTTGAGGCCAGCCTGGTCAACAGAGTGAGATCCAGGACAGGCACCAAAACTACAGAGAAACTCTGTCTCAAAAAACAAAAAACAAAACAAAACAAAAAAAATACATGAAAGCTAAAGTTGTTTATATAAAAATTGTTTAAGGTCTAAAAGGATTTTTTTTTAGACTGGTAATACAAGTTATGATAGAAAATGGTTTAGGAAGAAAACTTTGGACTCACCTAGATAGGATAGATAGTAGAGTATTTTCTCAGAATTTGCCAAATACAAATAGACTGGACGTTGTGAATATAATTCTTACTTGATAATTGTTCTTATTGAATATAGCTTTACTGTTAGAGTTAAAAAAAAACTTTTTTTTAAAATTTAGACAAAAAGGGGGAAATGTTGTGGGATATTTGATCACACTGTGAAACCCTGAGACTGTATTAATAAAATCAGCCTTGCGTCAGGGGATGAATCCAGTGACTAATTGACAGGAATTAGCCATAGAGAGTATGGAGGAGCCAGGAATTCAGATAGAGAGATACACAGGAAGTGGTAGGGAGGGACTTAGAGATTCACAGTCTCACAGTCATTTTTGGTTTGGGATGAGTGGAGGGAGGCACTCTTGCTGGGTCTCTGGACAAAAAGGAAGGTCAGCTGGTTGCTTCTCAGCTTCTCTGATCTAGCAGGTTTTCATCCCAACATCTGACTCCCGAATCTTCACTGGTGAATAAAACATCTTAGTTAAAAACAACACACACTGTGGTTTGATATGACCCCAGAATTCGTTAGTTGAAAATAATCCCTAATGCAGCAGTGTAGTCTTGGCTAGCCAGGAACTCACTGTGCAAACATGAGTGGTCTGAAACCTGTTATGTAGCCCAGGCTGACCTCAAACTTAGGTGATCCTCCTGCCTCAGCCTCCCCAGTGCTGGGATTACAGGTGAGTGTCACTACATCTACTTTATATACCCCAAATGTGAGCCTAGGGGACAAACTGAGTTGGGACCTGAGCGTTTTCTGATGGGGAGTTGGGGACAAGGGAGCGAGTTCTGCTCTTCCCACCCAGGTAATAAATTCTTCCTCCTAAGAATGTCGGGTGACCATCTGTGTACCTGGCAGTTTCTCTGGATAGGCCCCTTTTCACAGTGCAGCAACCCATGAAAAAGAAATGGCTGTCGGGACTCAACCCCAGAGTGGTTCTTTCCATTTGCCCCACTTGCAGGGGCTCTCCTCGGCTGACTTCCATGAACTCCAAAACCTCTCCCTGTGCCTTGATCCCCACAGCTTTTCTCTCCTTGTGTTTCCGCACGTCAAACCCCATTTCTGCGTCTGCCTCCTGGAAGACTACTGGCCCAGAATTGCTGCCAACAGCTCTTCTTCCCCCGTGGCCATAACATCTTGGCTTTGATTTATTTCCTGTCAGAGCTTGAGAAGTATGCAATTTTAATAAAGATGGCATCGATCGGGAAGCTAGGTCCTCCTCTGCAGGCCACTCCAAGCTCATCTGTGGAACTATACATTGCCTCCCAGACAGGGGCTGAGTGAGGCAGCCAATGGTCTGGCAGAGGACAATTGTGGTACTAACACGTGCTTTGGGATGAGAGTCCCTGTCACAGAGTCCCTAGTGGATTCTCCTCATTGTCCACAAGGCCAGTTCATTCTACAGGGAAAGAAAAACTTGGTAGAAAGAATTGGAACTGGAGACATATTTGCCAAGTAGAATGGATCAATACCAGGATGTACGAGGAGGGCTGGGAGTGGGGAGTGGCCATCACTTAGGAGGAAATGTGCTGTGTGGATGAAGTCCAGGGCAATCCCACTGGTCACTTGTAGCACACCATAAGCACTAAGTGCTGGAAGTGCTCTTCAAGGGTTTCCCGGAGCCACTGAGAGCAGAACCGCAGGGTATCCATGGGCTGGGGAGGCTCAGTGATAAAGTGTTTGCCCAACCAACACAAGGCCCTGGGTTCAAATCCCCAATATGGATGGGGCTTGGGGACCCACAGCCTCATAGCAGAGTTCACAGGTACGCAGCTGGATTTCAAACAAGTCCCTTCAAGTAACCATAGAAAAGTTGGGCTTGGTGGCACATGCCTGTAATTCCAGCACTTGGAAGGTTGAGTGCTAGCTAGCAAACTCTAGGCCACTCTGGGCTACAAAGTGAGATCTGTCTTCAAACAAAGAAAAGCCTGAAGGAGTGGGGAAGGGCGTCAGCCCGCAGTGATGATGAGGAAGGGCCGTCAGCCCGCAGTGGTGATGGGGACGGGCCATCGGGAAAGAGGCCCCTTTCCTCTCACCCTGCAGTGGAGACACACTCCACCATGGGAGTTTCTCAAAGCCAAATGTAGAAACCACTAATGGAGTCTCCCTTTTTTCTTTTATCCACAGAAAAACAGAAGCACAGAGAAGTTCCGTGACTTGCTTGATGGTTACACAGGAAGTTAACAAAAAAGAGTTAGAACCGACGACGTGGTCCAGGCCCTGTTTTGCTCTCTTCCTGTAGCAGGGCCACTCTCTCCAGAATTTATCTTTTTTTTTTTTTTTTTTTTTAATATATCAACTTCATGGTTAGTCAGGTCTGCCCCTGCATCGACAAGATAACTGCTTCAGGCTGAGCTGCTTAGGGGGATGTGTCAGAGAGACTTCGAGGCTCTCTCAGTTTCTCTATGAGCTCCTACTCAGTTCTCAACCCTCCTAACACTATAACCCTTTAATCCAGTTCCTCATGTTGTGGGGACCCCCAACCATAAAATTACTTCGTTGCTACTCCATAACTGTAATTTTGCTCCTGCTAAGACTCCTAATGTAAATACCTGGGTTTTCCGATGGCCTCAGGCGCCCCCTGTGAAAGGGCTGTTTGACCTCCCCAAGGGGTTGCGACCCACAGGTTGAGAACCACTGTTCTAACTGCTCGTGGAAGTTTATTAAGTGACTGACATTCCAGTACAGAGGCAGCATGGCAGGGCGGGAACAGCCTGGGCTCGGAAGCAGATGAGCCTGGCCTTGAGCCCGGTTCCTTCCAGGCTCTCCGACATTCGACACTCTCCTGGAGCATGTCTGTTGGGGAGCACAGTACCTGCTTTGCCGGCTGCTTCCCTGGTGGAAATGACGTGAGTAGAGCCCCTACAGCTGGGGAGTGGAACAGGAGACTAAGACTTGACCGGAGGGAGTTGGACATGGTGACAAGAAAATGAGTGTGTGTGACAATGGAGAGACGACCCAGCTGTCTCGCCCGATGGTACGGAATTCAGAAGAGGGGCTTCAGGCATGAGCAGAGTCAGGCTGCAAAGAGTATCGGGAAAAGAGGGCCTGCCTGATAACTGAGGGGAGGGTAGTGGACGGGGGAGGTGACACAGGGGACCTGAAGAGGGGGTGAGAAGAGGCCAGGCCACAGAGGCAGCGGGAGTGGACTGTGGGGCTCTCAGGAGGGGCAAACACTGGGAGACAGAGAGGCTGGACCCATAGCACAGGTTCCCTGGGGCAGAAGGTGAACTCCCTCTCAACACAGTTATTGTCTTGACGTGAACTCTGAACTCTCCTGAGGCTGAAGAGTAAGGGCAGATTTCCTTAGCTTCATCTCTCAGGCCTGTACTGAAGTGTTTTATTTTGGTTTGTTTGTTTGTTTTGAGACAGGATCTCATTCTGCAGCATAGGCTGGCCCGGAAGTCTCTGGGATTTTCCTGCCTCAGCTTCCAGAGTGCTGGGATTACGGGCATGAGTCACCCCTGGTATTTTATGGGTGAAGAATCTAAGGCCTGAATGGCTTTAGGGACTTTCCCAAAGCCACACAGCTGAGAAGTGGCAGACCTGAACTTGAAGGCCAAGCCTTTGGGCTCCTCAGATCCTTGTGGCTTTCTGGTTGGATGGCCCTGTGTCCTCTGATACTGGGCAGGCAGGCCACAGGTCACACAGCTGGGGACATATAGCCAAGTTTGACTTCAAATAAATGGCAAGTGCTACACAGAATTCTTCCACCCTGAGCACACACTGAAATCATCCAGGGAGCCTGAGAAGAAGGAGTGGTGACTCCTGGGCTCCAGTATATCACTGAACCTGGAATCCAGGGCTGGCTGGCCTCACTGAGTTTGAAAAGTCCCAGATGACTAGCATGCAGCCAGACTGTGAATCACTGAGCCAGGGCATCGACACCAACAGGTCAGTCCCCACGATGGGGTACCTCGGTGATCTTGAGTGGCAGGCCATCTGCGCGGTCCACAGGCCCTTCTGTGCACGCTTTGTTGGCAGGCAGCTCTCTCCCACCTCTCTCCCTCTCTGCCATATTGCCTTCTGATTTGGTCTTCAGACTCTTGGTGATGACTAATTAATCCTCCGGAAGCATCCAAGAAGACCTGCTTGTGGGTGAGCCATCTGGAGCTCCTCTTCACTGGACTTGGACTCCGGTGAAGAAGCAGGAGGAGGGTGAGGGATGACTCATCTTTCAGAAGAAACGAGACCATTGTGTCTCCACGAGGAAGGCTGTGGTCTCAGGGGTTCTAACTTTCTTCCTGGCTTTCTGGTGGCTCTAGATAGGGCATTTTCTCTCTTCTGTACACTCATGTTCACACTTGCCCTGTAGATAGGAAGGTGGAGACATTCCAGGTTACTCCTGTTGCCTTTCACAAAGTGAACTGGTTTGTCTTTGACGATGTGCACCATAGAATGCTCTGAGGACTTCAGAGCTCACTTGCATGACATCTTTTTTGGTAATAGTCTCCTTTATAAATGGGGTGGTGGGGAGAAAGCCTGGGATCACCAACTACGTATTAAACACCTGCTCTAAGACAGAGAAAGTCTTAGAACTCTGCCCAGTTTCCCTTTCACTCTGTCTCAAAAAATAAAGCAAATGAAGGGTGGTTACAGAGGCTCTCAGCCACCACTCTCTGTGGAACAGGGCCTTCAGCCCACAGGCTCCTCTTCCTCAAGGAGGTGGTGTCCTTTTGGGTCACTCACAGCCCAAGACTCGTGAATATCAAGTACAGAATGGCAAACCCCTATTTTAAATGGGCAGGGCTTTATACTCTGAAACTCAAGGCCAGCACTGGCCTGAAGGCAGTGTTTGCTTTCTGAAGAGAGAGAGAGAGAGAGAGAGAGAGAGAGAGAGAGAGAGAGAGAGA